>JAVDPK010050008.1:0-20906 GCA_034780415.1 Cichlasoma orientale
TTTCTTTCTTTCTTTCTTTCTTTCTTTCCTTCCTTCCTTCCTTCCTTCCTTCCTTCCTTCCTTCCTTCCTTCCTTCCCAGTATTAACTACACCTAAGCCTTATCTTCAGTTGTTTGTATGTGCTTGTGATTCTCACAATGTACAATAAAAACATTTTACAATTTAAAGTCTGTATCACACCTCCATCCTCTCGTCTGTTTCACAGCTGCTAAAATTCTCCTTCTGAATTTATGTCCATTTAATGTTTTTTTTGCAAAAAAAGAAAAAGAAAAAAGAAACAGTAGCTTGACATTAAAAATCTGATAAAGCAATGTGTAGTTATGCAGTTCAAATGAAATAATGGCCACGCATTACACAAATGTCTTGGAAGATTTATTTTTTTATCTCTCCCTTTCTCTTTGTCAGAGACAGAGAAAACTAAAAAGGAGATTAAATACATAAAGGGTTACAAAACATCTCTGTCTTTTTTAGTCTTTCATGATTGTGCCAAACACTCCCAGACATACACAACAGAAATAAGCGTGTAAACAACATTACACACAATATAAGCAAAGAAAGACCATTACAGTGTCCGCCTCTTGGACCTGTGCAGAATAAGGTCATTTTGCAGCTGCATGCATCTGCACTAGTTTTGACCCACAATGTCACGATCATGCAAATTTTACACAGCAACCACAAAGTGTTATCAGTATTTACCCAGATATTCATCAATGTAACATTTAATGCTCATTAATCATTTTTAAAGACTGTATGAACTCAAACATGAATTTGTGATGGAAACACATCATTTAACCTTTTCATTTAATTATCTCTGAGACACATCATTTTCTTGGAGATGATAAGGACAATTATCTGCCATGTTATTCACCCTCAGTAGATACACACAGGTCCATAAATATCTTTCTTTATTCTATTTTTTTTTACTAATTTTGTTCATGCACTCAGTGGATTATAAATCAATAATCAATAATCCACTGTGGTGGTGTACAAAGGCAAAACTACAAAAATTGTGTCTTTGTCCAAAAGCTTAATAAGCCAGACTACAGGGCTCCATCCAAATGTAGAGAACATGTTAAACAAATTTCAAGAATATTAACAAAAAAATAAATGCCAACAAATGCATGCTTCCATCCACAGCCATTATGTAAATAACAAGAGCTCAGATTGGTTTGAGATAAAGCGCTTCTCTTCCTTTTTTTGCCAGTTTGATGCCGCTGCAAACCAAAGCAGAATAAGATAATGTTACAAAAAGAGCTTCAGGCAAACCTCAAACGAGAAAAGAGAATGGAAACGTTCGGTTTACCTTTGTTTCATGTATTAATTTGTGCAACTTCACAGTCACCTTATCTTTCTGCACAGACGGATGCTTTTGTCTGCCGCTGTTTTTCATCTCACTTATGGAGCAGAAGCTTCAGCAGACATGTGGGTCACATGCTTCTTATATATCATTGATTTGCCAAGTCTCTTTTTATTGCCCTTCATTGGATTTTTAAGGAGCCACTGAGAGCTTGACACAGAGGAAATGCATGCAAACAGACCAAACACGGACACCTTCACACGTGGCAACAACAGCAACAAAAAAAAAAAGCAAGCACTTAAAAAAAAGTGCTTGCTTTTTTTTTTTTTTTTTTTAAGTGCTTGAACATTCACTTTGAAGTGAATGTTCTTATTTTCCAACAGCATCGACTGATCTGACTTTCATGAGTCATGAACTCTTGCGGCACCGAGCGTGTTCGAGCTGTGTCCATGTGTCCTTGTGCAGTGAGGGCAGAAATGTGGGCCCGGTGCAGACACAAGCAGGGAGGCTACAGTTTAGTTTGAATTGCAAAATAGTGTCTTACAGGCAGGTTGGCAAGTAATCAGGTAACAGAAGATAAGAACAATTAGGAATTGGAAGAGCAATCTAGAAACAAGATGACTCATGAATGTTTGATTGACACTCTGGCAAGAAACAATGGATAGACGGCAGGTATAAATACACGGGGGCTGATTGGAATGGGGAACAGGTGAGGTGGGCATGGACGTCAGATGACTTGGAACAGAGGGAAAGTCCTCTCGTGGCTGCGTGGACCGTGACAGGAGACAGGAGTGAAAGACAGACAAAGGCGAGACGGGTGACGCCATCGCTTTGTAGTCCTCCCTGAACACACGTCCAGTGTCGTGTGTGCTATTTCACTTCTCTTTTCCAAACTCACTAAAGGTAAATTTTTCTAAATAACAGGAGGAATGGTTTAACCTCAGTCATGTTTCAGATTTAGGAGTCCTGCAGGTCTTAAATTGACCAGGCACATTAGGAATTCAGCTCAGTGAAGCAGACCTTGGGTATAGCTTTTCCTCAAGTTTTTAAGCCTTCCACTCAGTATTTAATGTCCTGGAGTCATAGTCATTGAATTTCAACACATCGACTACTGCTCAAAGTTGGCACCAATAAAAAAGTGTTGTAAAATACATAAATAAACTAAAAGGCATCCACTGCTCAATGGCATCTATTGTTCAGCATATCCCAGCTGTCATAGGGAAAGAGGTGGGGGGCACCCTGAACAGGTCCCCAGCCTATCATAAAAACCATTCACCTTCACCAGTTAACCCAGTGTGCATGTGTTTGGACTGTGGGAGGAATCCGGAGTATCCAAAGAGAACCCATGCAGCCACGATGGTGCTGTGGTTTGCACCATCACCTCACATTAAGAAGGGCCTGGGCTTGAATCCACTGGCCATCTGGGGGCTCCCGTGAGGAGTTTGCATGTTCTCCCTGCCATTGTGTGGGTTCTCTCCAGGCCTCTTCCCACAGTCCATGCACATTAGGTTAACTGGTATAAAAATGTTGCACTTATTTAGCATTCTTTTTGTACGTCGCTATGCCAAGAATGTATAATTAATCCTTGCATTGTTACAAAGTGGTGTCTGTCCATCTGCACAGTCACAAAACAATCCAACTGTGCATTTTCTTAACGACTTCAACCAGGACAAGTGGTCCAAACAATCAGTTAGCACTGAGAATAACACAAACAGCAGCCAACTGAAGATGCTGCTCAAGAGCTGCTTAGAAAACGCACGATATCCCGAATGTTTTGTTTTTATGGTAACCCGGAGAACTCTGAGGAAACAAATGCAGTCAGAGAAAACACAAGCAAATCAGGAAAACATCTTTATTAATTTGGCAACAGAGGCACAGCATTTATTTTAAAAAACACTGCAAAATACAAGCCACCAAAAGAGGCTGCGCACACAGAAAACACATCCGAATATTTAACTGGTTGCAAATAATACAGAATAAAGGATGTTTGCTCAATTTACTTGCTGAGTTTTGTCTGTTTGCGTGTGTTTTCTGAAGCTGCAGTGCGCCGAGGCCCCAGTGCCATCGTGATCACATGCAGGACTGTATCTTGTGTTTAATGTAGGTCTCAACATGCTGCAGCAACTTTACAGTTTACTTTTATAGAAGGAAAACCACTGAAAGTCTGTGCTGGAAAGCGTTCCGCTGCATTAGTACTATAAAGTGACGAAGAAAAGAAGGAACATATGCATCACCATTACGGCCGGGGTGCATAATGCTTGGCTTTTGGCTTTTTTTCCTAGGTTTTCAGAAAAAATAAGAAGCTGATTTCCACATTATCTTACAGTTTCTGACATCTTCTCCGGCATGCATCCCAAGTCTACTTTACTATTATTATGATATTCTCAGTTCATCCTTTTTTCCCCCTCTCTCTTCGCTCTGATGAGGTCCATATCATTCTTGTGCTCAGGCAGAAACCAGAGCTGACATGCCCTTCTGGGAAATGGGGTAAAAGGTATGTGAAAATGACTTCCATTAGTGGATGAAAGCCGGAAGATCTGAGGGGGGAAAAAAAAACTGAGAGAAAATGAGTGAATGAAGCAAGAAACAGAGTAGAATATGAAGTGAAAGTGATTTTTTATATTTTTTCAAAGAAGATAAACTTCTTACAAGTGGGTCATTGTCATGCTGCTCAGCATATTTAACTCTTTGCTGAAACTTAACCACATCTATGTTTTGTAGAACGTCTGTTACAGTTTTGTACCGAGTTATTAGATCACCAAAAGTCCCCAAATGGTCTTTTCTTGCAAACATGGTATTGTCGCGTCACTTTATGCAAGTCAAAATCTGGTGTGATTTGCGTAATTATGATAATGGTAAATGGACTGGTTCTTATATAGCGCTTTTCTACTGGACTGGGGCCTTTCTGCGAGGCGTTTGTATGTTCTGGCGCTTGTATGGGTTCTCTCCAGGTGCTCCGGCTTCCTGCCACAGTCCAAAGACATCCATGTTACTGTAGGTTAGCTGGTGCTTCACAAGTGGCCGTAGGTGTGAACGTGAGCATGAAGGGTGCACCCCGTGAATTTGCCTTTTGAAAGGTTTCTGATAATGAATTATCAAATGAAGCAGTAACATCTTAACTCAGCTGTTGTTGAGGACCTGAGTTCAGATTGTAAAACGCTGTGAAAATTACTTTTCAAGCTGTAATTAGTGAAGAAGTGAGATGTTCAGAGTGAATCTGGTGAGAGAGGCTGCAATGTAGAGATTCAGCAACGCTTCCAGACAGCCATGAAACAATACTAATGAAAAGCTATTGCTTTCCTCTCTTTTGAAAGTATTGCATCATAATTGAGTTTAACACCAAAAAGGTGGCTGTTACACAGAAGCAGCGCTGTACCGCAGAGTGTTCTTGTCTCTGTGCAATTACCGGAATTCAGAGTGAATTGTTTTTGTATAGCAGAACATTCAGCGGCCTCAGAGAAAAAGAATAGAAAGAAGAAAAACTAAATCAACAAGGGCTTTACTGATAGATAGAAAAAAAAAACTATACCTGATTAAAAAATAAGTTCAGTGCCCCCATTGAAGGTCATCTCCTTGTGGACCTTTTGGAACTCTACCAGTGCTGCTGATATTTTTGGCTGTGATGAAGTCCTGTTCTGACCGCTTGCACGTGCGCATCTACAGTTTCACCAAGCAACCATCCACTTCTCTGTTATTGGGTTCTCTTCATTGGCTCCCTGTTTAATCCAGAATTGAATTTAAAGTCCTTCTTCTCTCTCAGACACAATGTCCTGAATTATCACGCCCCAACATATCTTAATGACCTCACAGTATCATATTATTCCAGTAGAGCACAATGCTCTGAGTGCAGGCTTAAAGTTTCCAAAAATAGAATTGGGAGGCAGAGTCTTCAGCTATCAGTTCTCTCTCTTATGCTGAACCAGTTCCCAGTTTTGAGTTCAAGAAACAGTCACCCTCTGGTTTTGCCGGAGGTCTCTCCCAGTGTAAAGGGAGTCCTCCATTCCCATGATTGATCACAGGGGATTTTCTGATCTGACTGGTGATGAGTTCTGGTCCTGGGTCTCCATCTGCGACCCGGAGACCAAACAGGTTTCGTGAGTGAAAGAGCCTGAGGGTGCTGCATGGGGTCAGGAGTGTGACCAGGGGCATGCTTCCTTTTTATTTAATTTTTTCGGGTGGGTTTTTTTTTTCTTTCTTTTTTTCATTCAACATTCACAGTGTTGTGCACCTTAAATCTGCCCCTAGGGTCAAACTGTCAGTGAGTTCTATTGTAACATCCTGAAGTTTCTGAAGGTGAAAATTCAGTCCAAAGAAATCCTCATCTGTGACACATGACACTGTGCCGCTCACAGGAGATTAAAACTGACCACACTAACAACCTTTACTAACCATACAGCCTTTTACACAGTGCCTACAGATTAGAACAAAAAATGTTCTTTTTGGTGTGTTTGCTATTAGTTGAATGGTCCACTTCCCCGAGACAGTGAAGCAACAGCGTACCATAACATGTCCATGACCATGCTTCACAGTATGAGTTTTTGTTGTTGTTGTTTTTTCCCCCCAGAAAACTGTCTGTGGTCTGAATCAAACTGTTACTGTCTTTGATCCATCTGTCCAGAGCACATTATACTAAAAGTTTGAGTTTTTGTTTATATGTTCATTTGCAAACTGCATTTTTGTTCTTTGGACAGGAAAGGCTTTTTGCAGACACACCACTCTGGCGCACACAGCTGCTGGAGCTGGCTGCTGGCCATGTGATGAAACTTTGTGATTCTTGTAGATTTCTTTTTACATCAGTCTGCTCTTGGTTTGAATATACCGGGATGTATACACAACTATTTGAAATCCAAGCCACTTGAATCTGATTACATTTACAGAGGAGTGATTTATTTAATGTTATTTGCAATTTTAAAATACTTTTGCCAGATGGATGTGTAGCCACATCTTTATTTCTGCAGACTTTAGAGAGCTCCTTAGCTCTTGATATAATAACCACACCTTTCAATAACAAAGAAAATACCAGACTCCAGATTTCAGAGGTTTAAGGTTCCACCTTTCAGCCTGCATGGAGAGTCTAATTATCTTCATGGCACAGATTCAGCAAAGTGCTGGAAACATTCCTCAGAGATTTTGCTCCATATTGACATGATAGCATCACACAGTTGCTGCAGATTTGTCAGCTGCACGTCCATGACGTCAATCTCCTGTTCCACCACATCCCAAATGTTGCGCTGTTGGATTGAGATCTGGTGACTGTGGAGGCCATTTGAGTTCAGTGAACTTATTGTCATGTTCAAGAAACCAGTCTGAGATGACTCGAGCTTTGTGACATGGTGCCTTATCCTGCTGGAAGCAGACCATCAGAAGATGGGCACACTGGGGGCATAAAGGGATGGACATGCTCAGCAATAACAGTCGGGTAGGCTGCGGCGTTTAAATTACACTCAGTTGGTACTAAAGGGCCCAAAATGGACCAAGAAATTTTTCCCCACACCACTACATCACCCCCACCTCCAGCCTGAACAGTTGATACAAATTCTACCATCTGAATGTTGCAGCAGAAATTGAGATTCTTTAGAGCAGGAAACGCCTTTCCAATCTTCTATTATCCAATTATGGTGAGCCTGTGTAAACTGTTTCCTGCTCTTAGCTGACAGGCGTGTCACCCGATGTGGTCTTCTGCAGCTGCAACATCTGCTTCAAGGTTTGACGTGTTGTGCATCCAGAGATGCTCTCGTGCATAACTTGGTTGTAACGAGTGGTTGTCTGAGTCATTGCCTTCCTATCAGCTCAAAGCAGTCTGGCCATTCTCCTCTGACCTCTGACATCAACAAGGAATTTTCACCCAGAGAGCTGCTGCTCACCGGATGCTTTCTCTTTTTCAGACCCTTGTCTGTAAAACCCAGAGATGGTTGTTTGAGAAAATCCCAGCAGATCTGCAGTTTCTGAAATACCCAGACCAGCCCATCTAGCATCAACAACCACGCCATATTAAAAGTCACTTAAATCACTGATATAATATAGGTTTAATATAGGTTTAAACAGGCTTTTTTCATGTGACTAATCTGCTTTTTTCCCCCATCAACTTAAATTCTGAGAGTGGTTTAAATGTCCTTTAGCGTTTTATTTCACTGGATTTTTTGTTTTTGTTTTTGTTTTAATGCATGTCTTTAGGCTGTTTCAAATATGTCAAAAAATTCAGCAGCTTCCATAGGACGTTCTTTATTAATGTTTGCATGTTTGGCTTCAAGGCAGTGAGGCTTAACTGTTGTTGTTTTTTTTTTATTTGTCACACTTAAGGCGGTAAACATTTGTGCAAAACTTATCATCAGTTTGACTTTCAGAAAGTTTTTCAAAGTGGGCCGTTTCAAATCCAAATGTGCAGAGACAGACGTACAGAACATATGTCGGGTTTTCTTTGGTGTGTTTTTAAATAAACTGACTTTGAAAATCTGTTTTTTATTCTTTCTCATTTGATTTTTTCCCCCTTTGTTCCTGTTTTTTTTTTTTAAAGATATGTTCAATATATTCAAATTGTTCTCCAAACAACATCAATTTGCAGTGATTTACACCTTTTTTCATCAAAAGATTACAGAGACCGCAGAACTTTGAGTGCTTTGCTGGAGCTTTTCATGGCCTTGTCACAGTAAACAGCATATTTTAGGTCCTTTTTTTTTTTTTACATTGAATCAGTACAGGAAGATGAACCTAAATCAGTACCACTGGTCATGCAACACCTGACTTTCCTCTTCCATTTTATTGTAACCTGGGCTATAAAAATCGCTGGCCTCAGATTACTGTATGACTCTGTTTGGGGGCAGTGTAAATCCCTGGGATTTTTACATTTGCTCATCCCCAACCCATTCATTCCTTCCTACCGCACACAGCTCTTGGGATTAAACGGATTGAGAAGGGGGCAGGGAGTCCTGTGGGTGCTGGCTCTTTTAGCTCTTGCTTTGAGGATGATGGTCAGCTGCCGTTATGTAAGCCAAGTGGATTTCAAATGCATGGTTGGGCCACTCTCCTCTGTGGTGCATCATTTCTTTGTGCTCCACTAACCGGGTAGCCCACGCACACTATGTAACACACATGCAAGCGCTGATGTATAGTAGCCTAAACTGTCCCTGCTTCTTACGCATTGCAGAATCCTTCACATTGTGAAGGACACCAGTGCCTACCAACACTTCATACGCTCACCTTGAAATTTGTTTGCAGACAGAACCTGATAACTTATGCGTTTAACTGACACTCATATCAGTCAGACAATGCAGAAGAAACAGACACTCGCTATATAACCTTGCCATATCATATTCATTGGATGCTTTTACAGGTAATGATGACTGTGTTCCACTGTGTGTGAAATCCCATTACCCAGGCAGATTTGTAGCAGAGCTGTCACACTGGCAAAAAATGTGAATAGAGGACAAAGAAAACAACATCATTTAAAGGCCAATGCAGCATCCTGGAACAAACTGGTCTGAGCAAAATGTTCATTTGAGAGTTTATTAGTCCCACCAGGCTAAGACTGCAGCAAACGATGTTATTGTTTATAGCCATTTATAACTGTAACATATGATGGCCAAAAGAAAGAAAAAGACCCCAATAAACCAGAACTGCAATAAAATGAGCATCTTTAAGTACACTGAACACAGGGCTAATGTGAACACTCCATCAATATCAAATTTTTATTTTGCATATGAATAATTTCCGATATTCCATGCATACAGTATAATGAGCTCACAATGGCGTAGAAACAGAGAGAGAGAGAGCGATAAAGAGAGAGAGAGATATTGTTTTTACTAAAGAATATATTCCACCTAATGTAATGGATGGTGTTGCAGGTTACGCTAACACAGCAGCAACCCACATTGCTCGCACTCAGTTAGTGTTACATTGTCACGAATGAGGTTAATAAAATTGGTTAACTTCGTTTACAAACTTGTTTGCGTCTTTTCAACCAAGTTTTGTAGAAATGTTTTTTTTAATGGCCTCGTAAAATTTAGTTTGTTTGTTTTTAAACTGGAGCCTGATATAATGTATATTTACATGGCATTTCATATAAAATAAATACTTAATATATTTAATGATACATTTATATCATCATTGTAAACATGAAAACAAAACAGACATCATATATTGTTTTGTACTACAGGGACTGCAGAGTCAAACGAAAGTGCTTGATAAAAGACAAAGAAATTTTGCACCCCTGTTCCTGCTGTGATTGTTCAGAGATCAGATAGCACCGTATGAGTCCGGACAGAAGCTGTTTCAGGTTTATATTTGGTATTTTTCTCACTCAGCATTTTTTTTGTTTGTTTGTTTTTTTATGCTCTCGGTAACAGCATATTGGTTTATGTCTCTGAGCTCTGTTTCAGACAGAGTCAACCTTGACCTGGTTATTGTTGGTCATGAGTGGTGACGGTTTACTCTTGAGCCTCTCCCCTGCATCGTTGGAGCTGTCCTGGAAGAAGATGCGAGCTGTACACACTGACACTACAATACGTTTGTACTCGCGCCGGAAGTTCTGGTTCAGCACACCATATACAATGGCGTTAAGGCAGCTGTTGAAGTAGGCCATGAAGTAGCTGGCCACGAACAACCACTCGGGGATGAGGGGAATCACTACCTCCGGTTTGATCGCTACAGCCAGTCCGATGAAGTTTAGTGGCGCCCAGCACACAGCAAAGAGCACAAACACCACGAACATTGTAACAAAGTTTCTGACGTCATGCGGCGTCAGCTTGGGCCGATTGTCTGGCTTAACCCGCCTCCTTACCTGTATGACCAATATCCAAATGCGCAGGTAGCAGTAGGTGACAATCATGATGGGTAAAATGAAGTGGAAGAAAACCACAGCGATGGTGTACGCTGAGCTGGCCGACTGTACAAATGTGCAGGAGTAAACTCGCGGGTCATACTGAAGCGAGCCCACAAACAGGTTGGGCACTATGGCAACAACAGTCAGCGCCCAGATTAGCAACACATAGCAGACAGAGTTTTTGTCGCTGTACAGTTTATCATATTTGAGGCTGTGGCAGATGTAACAGTATCGGTTGATGGCGATGCCGGTGATGTTGAAGATGGAGCCAATGACGCTGACACCCATGAGGAAACCGCTGATTTGGCAGTGGACGTAACCCAGGTTCCAGCCATTGTGGAAGATGGAGGTGAGGACCAGAGGGTATGGGTAGATGGCCACCACAAGGTCTGCCACTGCCAGGCTCACCACAAAGATGTTCCCTGTGGAAGAGACGAACAAGAGAGACATGGATGGACACATGAGTGACTGAGAACAGAGGCAGGACAGACTGAACATCCAATTAAAGGAGACACAGAATCACTACATCCACAGACTCCTAAATGATCCTAGCTTTAAGATGCTGTATTTATGTTTCCCCACCATTCTGGGAGCCTCTTGGATTATTGTGGCGAAAGACAGAGAGTACAGAATAACTATGACCTTAAAGACAACATTAAAACCTCATCATTAAAAAGTTACTTCTGACGTCACCTCTGGTCTTTGGATTGGATGATTTAAGGCACGGATGGAGCTTTGCTGCTCATTCCCATCTTTCTCCCGAGTCAGAAACTATTAATTTGGGCAGGGAAGTGGAATTATGATTTTATTATTTCACATTACGAGCATAACTATCACGGAGCAGATCTTATATGTGATCATCTGAATCAAGATTCAAGGCTCCTCATTTCTCACAGCATTAAAGGAAAGCAAAAACTGCCTGGTGGAAATGAGAATCCTTTTGAAAATCAACATCCCGTAGCATGCTCACTGAGATAGCTGGCCATAATGAAAATAGATGTAATTAAATGTGTTAAAACAAAAGGGGAAAAAACACTAACACATTACTTTAGAGACATTCATTTCTTTCTTGCAACTTTGTTACTTAAGCCAGAGGGAAAGTACCTCAAGGCTGGATGTTGAGAGGGAACGCATCTGCCAGTTTGGTATTGTATATATGTGTGATTGTGTGAATGCATAAACACAGTTGGTACTTTTCCCTGGATGAGTTGGCATGTGTGAACATCAGTGTACACTGAGCTGTTACCTTTTGATGTTGGTTAATAATGAAAGAGAAGGGGGGGGGGGGTCCCTCTGGCTAAATAATACATGTTTCTAATTGTCAGCAAGGAGTCCACAAAATGCATGTAAGGAAAACATGATCTAAAGTGTCTGCGGGCAACATCAACCCGCCAAAGGATCCATTCTGCCCTACTGGGTGACTTTTGCAGAGCATCAAAACTGCAAAGAATGAGGGCGTAATGTCACACTTTTTGCTACATTTTAACATCAGTAAGAATTGTCTAAGTCAGTATGAATGGATGTTGTCACAGGAGTGGTTGTGTAAAATGTGTATTTGATCAGAAGCATATGATCATTTTCATGACAGTACCCATGGCCCTGCCATCCCACACCAAATTAAGGTGTTTAAATCAGGGAGCTTTACAATAAGAGGAAGGGAAACATTAGGAGGTGTATATGGCCCATGAACTAAAATATGTTTGACACCCCTGATCAACAGACTGGGCAATAATCAAGGGCATGGGAGTGCATTCTTTGTCCCAGAACTGACGAGAAAATGATATGCCTTGTTAGAGAGCACCCTTTTGCACAATGACAGTTGACAGAGAATGACTGTAATTCTCAACTTCTTTCAAATGATGAGCAAAAGAGACAAAGGAGTAAATATCTGATCGCACCCTGCAGAAAGGCTCGCTTGTGTGCGTGCAGGTACACACCTCTGCATTTTAGCTTTATTCATTATTGAAGGCTCTATTGTGACGATGTTGGAGGACTGCAAGATGAAGCCACATGGCATTTTCCCTGGATTTCACCTGCATCAGTGAAATGTGTTCCACGTTTAGACGTAAGCACCACATTACACGGCCTAATGACGAGCTTGGATTTGCAGATGTATCGACACCTTGTCATAAATAATAAGACGGATTTCCTGCATGTCACATGGAAGCTGAGGTGCATCGTATATCACTGCAATTTAATTTTTGAACTGACATTTGAGCAGCCAGCAACAAACACACTCCCCCCCAACTTGTAGACAAACCTGTCAGTCTCACCTAAGCATTAGAAGCACAATGGCACTCAGTGGCACTGTTATCTCCGATAAACCATGCCATTCTACTGCCAGGAATCGCATGTGGCTATTAATTAAGTTTTGTCCTTTTGAATTTCTCATTGAGCTGCCCTCTATATGGAATTAAGTGCACCTGCTGTTGTCACAAGATTCCATGGCTTCAAGAGAGCTTTACTATATGTGTGTACGTCTATCATCTATCTTTGGGAGGACCTTGATTTTTTTCCAGAGGCACATGTAGAGACTTTCTCGTACATGTGCGGCAACACGTGTGGGGCACAATATAGAAACAAACATGATTAAAACTCCACTCCTTGTTGACATAAGTAACCAAAAACTCCAGGGAGTACCATTACATTTTTTGACCTTGAGGTTGGAGTCAGGTTTAGCTAAGAAAATTAGATCTAGGGTCCCATAGTGGAAGTATCCAGCAAAATTGGTTGAAATCCTGATATCATCTTCCTGGTCAAAACTGGTTACGATTTGACGCCATGGGGATGGGAGGCAGAGCCTTCAGCTTTCAGGCCCCTCTTCTGTGAAACCAGCTCCCAGGCTGGACTCAGGAGACAGACACCCTCTCTATTTTTAAGATTAGGCTTTAATTTTTTTTATGTTTTAGTTATGTGTTATATTATACCCCACTCTGCATTTAATCAGTATTAATCTCTGGCTCTCTTCCACAGCATGTCTTTTGTCCTCTCTCTCTCCCCTCAGCCCCAACCGGTTGTGGCAGATGGCTGCCCCTCCCTGAGCCTGGTTCTGCCGGAGGTTTCTTCCTGTTAAAGGGGAGTTTTTCCTTCCCACTGTCACCAAGTGCTTGCTCATAGAGGGTTGTCTGATTGTTGGGGTTTTCTCTGTATTATTGTAGGGTCTTTATCTTACAATATAAAGCACCTTGAGTTGACTGTTGTTGTGATCAAGTGTTAAATAATTGAATTGAATTGAACTTAATGCATCCGACTATTACAAATATCAGGTCTCTGTTTCGGTATCATAAACCCAGGAATGGAACTGACTGAGCATGAAGTTAATTAGATCAATAGAAGAAGACAGGTGTGAGATTTGAGTAACCATTGAGATGTGGGTTTTTTTCTTCATATTCTTTCTGTCAAGAATGTTTTTTTATTTAGTGTTATTAATAGATAGTAGAAAAAAATTCTTGAACACAAACTTTCTCTTGCTAGAAAGTCTAACATGGACTTCTAGGCAATGTTAAATAAGTACTCTGAACCAAGGTCTTGATAACGCCCACATCAGCTCAACTTTCATTTTGGAACTTTTTTCAACAATAACTAAACTCAGTTGCCCAGCAGGCTCACATACATACACTATATTGCCAAAAGTATTCACCCACCCATCCAAATCATTGAATTCAGGTGTTCTAATCACTTTCATGGCCACAGGTGTATAAACCAAGCACTTAGGCATGCAGACTGCTTCTACAAACATTTGTGAAAGAATGCTCTCAGGAGCTCAGTGATTGGTATGTGCTTGGTACCGTAATAGGATGCTTCCTGTACAAGAAGTGCAGTCATGAAATTTCCACAGTCAACTGTTAGTGGAAATATAACAAAGTGGAAGTGATTGGGAATGACAGAAACTCGGCCACGAAGTGGTTGGCCACGTAAAGTCATAGTCAGTGGATGTTGAGGCGCATAGTGCGCAGAGGTCACCAACTTTCTGCAGAGTCGGTCGCTACAGACCTCTAAACTTCACGTGGCCTTCAGATTAGCTCAAGAAGAGTGTGTGGAGAGCTTCATGGAATGGGTTTCTATGACCGAGCAGCTGCATCCAAGCCTTACATCACTAAGTGCAAAGCATCGGATGCAGTGGTGTAAAGTACACAACACTGGACTCTAGAGCAGTGGAAACGTGTTCTTTGGAGGGATGAATCACGTTTCGCCATCTCTCAATTTGATGGATGAGTCAGAGTTTGGCAGTTGCCAGGGGAACGGTACTTGTCTGACAGCATTGTGCCAAGTGTAAAGTTTGGTGGAGTGGGGATTATGGTGCGGGGTTGTTTTTCGGGAGTTGGGCTCGGCCCCTTAGTTCCAGTGAAAGGAACTCTTAATGCTTCAGCATACCAAGACATTTTGGACAATTTCATGCTCCCAACTTTGTGGGAACAGTTTGGGGATGGCCCCTTCCTGTTCCAACATGCACAAAGCAGGTCCATAAAGACATGGATGAGCGAGTTTGGTGTGGAAGAACTTGACTGGCCTGCACAGAGTCCTGACCTCAACCCGACAGAACACATTTGGGATGAATTAGAGCAGAGACTGTGAGCCAGGCCTTCTCATCCAACGTCAGTGACCTCACAAATGCACTTCTGGAAGAACGGTCAAAAATTCCAATAAACACTCCTAAACCTTGTGGAAAACCTTCTCAGAAGCGTTGAAGCTGTTATAGCTGCAAAAGGTGGGCTGACATCATATTAAACCCTATAGATTAAGAATGGGATGTTACTCAAGTTTGTATGTGTGTGAAGGCAGATGAGTGAACACTTTTGGCAGTATAGTGTATTTCTTACCTACATTAAGTTTATGAAGTCATATTAGGAGCTAATCCTATGTCAATGTTGTGTTGAGAGGTTGTCCTAAAAAGTTACAAATAAATTTAATAGCTATCACAATTACAAACGGCTGTCGGGGTTTTGGCACAAGTAGCTAAACTGAATGAAGTCTAATTCACCAGTCCTGCAAAAATCCTCAGTTGGTGATGGTTATAAGGCACAGTTTTTGCTGAAATTGACTTAGAGAAGTGGAGATTCCCTCAGGTAATATTTTACAGGCTCCAGTATGCGTTGTTCTTGAACTGTATTGTGTTATATTATCTAGTGTTTCTATTATTTTGTCTTCTTCATGCCGGTCAACAGCATTTCACATTACAATTCATCCCCTAACCAATAAAAAAAAAGACTGATCATGCAAAACAAACAGCAATATAGCAGCATTGTGACCAACATACGTATTAGCAAACAATTTCTTCTTTACACTTCACACATCCAGCACTCACTATTATTATTAACAAGGAGTCATGTTTATGTGATAATTATATGCCCAATATTCACTCTCCCTTTAGCCATGTTTCAGCCTCCACCCACTCCTCAGGGAAATATGTGCCTTTTTAGCAGCTTAATGCTCCACTGTGCTCACCAGCTGGCAGCTAACTTTATCTGTCTGCCTTTCAGTGCTGGACAAAGCACAAATAGCACAGATTGCTAAATGGTTTCCTGTAGTAACTGGAAACCAAAGTAAACCAAAGTTAGGGCTTCTTCATGTTTACTGTAAATCTGTTGAGTACCACCTTAAAATATAAATACATGAGCGTGTGTCACCTTGTAGTAATTACACTGTGAAGACAATATCTAGTCACAGCTCATACTGGGACCTATTTGTGAACAACCAGGTGAAATCACATTTAAATGACAAGATTAAGGAGCGGTATTTGGGGATGCTCAGCAGTGGACTTGGTCTCGGGGACTGAGTGTGAGTGAGGACTGAGGGTGCTACTATCTGACAAAAATGAGTGAGAGAGTGTGTGTGAGGAGAAAAGGGTGCAGTTAGTAAAACTGTGTGCTACCAAATGAAAACATGTTTCCACGTTCAGAGAAAGTGTCGAGACAACGTGCTAACCATCAACTTTAAGGGCCTCCCTCTCTCTTCCACGGCTATTCTTTACTGTAACAACCCTGTTACAGGGTTTTAAAGTCAAGTCACTCAGTATTAACAGCCTTGACCTTGACAAGGTGAAATGCCTACAGGCAGGTGGCTCTTTTGGCTGTTGGACTCTCTCACTCACTGACTCTGTCACTGTGACTAGTCCTGTGATTGACGCATCACTCTGAGTTTTCATTTGGCTTGAGGAGAGATATGGCCTGGTGCTGTGTCTCTTTTCCATTTCTGCAATCCCACACTTTCAACCAATTTCTATTAGGACTTAGGCACAAGTGAAGCCCATCTGAGCATTTTTTCGCCAATGTAGCTCGCAGTGAATTTTGGCACAGCCTGCTAAGCCGAGAAGATACACAGTTCATTTAATGTCTGCTTGACTTTTTCCACATTTTATGGTGTTGCAGCATAATCTCAGAAATGAATATGGTGATTTTTGAACTGTTTCCCAGACAGGGCATCCCATCTAAATTACTTTTTCAATAATCTAAGTCAATGCTAATTTTCGTAGTAATGACTCCCTCACCCTGAAACATCTGAATTTGGATTTTCTCCAATTTTTCGGAGCTGTTAGTCCAGTTCAGTCAGGCTGAATGTGAAGGCTCTCTGAGCAGCTATACTGAGGTCTTTCAACAGATTTTCCAAAGGGATTTAAGAGCTGGCGTCTACTGGGTCATTCAAGGGCGGTCACTTTCCTGTCCTGAAGCCACTGCAGTGATATGAAAGGGCTGTGATTTGATTGCAGTTTAGCATAGGTGCAGTCACGGACATATTTATTTTTACAGCTCTTCTATTTGTTCTATTTAAGGTCCAGCTCTTTTCTAATCACAAGTTTTGCCTCTTATCAGCTCAAATCATCCATCCTAGTTTACATTATTAATTCAAATAGGCCTAAAACTTTACACTAATTATAACCATGTACTAATCAGTACGTGTACTGTTTACCCTAATTAGCTACTAGTGCACTACAGTGTGTGCCACCACACAATGGTGAACTCTCTGGCAGACACCAACATAAACACTGGCCAAGTCAGAGGGAAGACCAATTACACGGTTATTGCCCATAATTGGGCATTAGCACTGAATTAAGTCTAAGCCAAGAACTCATCAACTTTTAATCAGCAGGACTTTGAATTCATAAGCATCACTTCTCCTGAGTGAACTGGCTGTATATCCCTTCTGCTGGGGAACAACACAACATAAGGCTTCATATTTGGGTGCATGTATCCTCATAAGTCTTCTGTTGCTCTGCACAGAGGAAAGAAACGGCCACCTTCATGCTTCACAGAAGTGGTGCGTTAGACTAGATGTGAGCTCTACGTTTCCTCCAGACTGTTTTTCATTACAACTGGAAAGTTAAATTCTTGCACCAGACCACTGTTTTGCTCTGAGAGTAAGGCTGTATTGTTTTTGCTTCATCTTGTCTTTCTCTGTACTCTGACAACTAGCGCAGCAAGTGCTGTTCTGAGTGTTGCTGTTCACATGTGGTATCCCAGCAAACTGAAGTTCTGTCAGTGGTCCTCACACTCTGTCCCCTTATTGAGTCCCTTATTGTGCCGTGGTTTAACTTGCTGTGAAATATCAAATATATTAATCAATAAATAACTGCTTCAAGAAAAAAAGCATTGCTGAACACCATAAAAATGTGTTAATATTAATGTAAAAGTTTGGTCAGGTTTAAAACCACTAAATCTGCAAGAGTCAATGTTAGGATGAAAAACAGTAATCACCTTTTTAAGGTAAACGGTAAAAAGGCGGATGGAAATGGGCTACAATATCCACCCAGGTCTCTTCTCTCAGCAGAACTTGTTTTAGAAAGAACAGAACAGTTGCCTTCTTTCAAAATACCATGAAATTGATCACAAATGTTGTGAATAAAAATTCATGATTAAAGTAGTCAATCGTGAATCATTTATGATTTTAATGGAATATCCACACGCTTAATTCCAAAAATGTCCAGCCCATGCAGTGATTTCCATTACCGAGTCGTGCCTGTTTTTAATGCAGTGCTGCCTGATGGCCCGGAAATCACAGGCAACCAATATTGATTCTGAGATTTCTCCAGAGTCTCTGAATCTTTTGATGATACTCTGTACTGTAGATTATGAGATATTCAAAGTCTTCACACTTTTAGATTGAGGAACATTATTCTCAAATTGTTCCACAATTTATAGATGTCATTTTTTTGCAGATTGGTCAACCCCTGCACATCTTTACTTCTGAGAAACTCTGCCTCTATAAGATGCTCTTTTCATACCCAGTATTACTGACCTGTTGCCAGTTAACCTGATTGGTTGCAAAATTTTCCTCAAGCTGTTTCTTTTTACTACCACTTACTCGTCCTGCCTTTTGTTCCTCTGTCCCGACTTTTTTTTTTTTTTATTTGTTGCTGCCGTCAAAATTCAAAATGCCGGTATTTTTCAGTTTAAACATTTTATGTTTTCTGTGTTCTACTGTGAATAAGAAATGTGTTTAACTGGAAATTCTGTTTTTATTTACATTTTACGCAACATTTGACATGATGGAAGAAGACTGCATCTTCTTAATTAAAGTGACATCTCACTCACTAAAAAATCAGATGTAAGTGTTTTTCCTCTGGCCTGAAGTCTTATTTATCCATCTAAATTGTTTAGGTGGGAGTTGCTCAGTATTGAAGATATCAGTTGTAGAGGTAACTGCCTTTTTCCTGGTCCATAGGTTTCTTGCTTTGTAGTGTTTAACCTGACAAAAAATTAATTTGAAAGTCTGCAGCAAAATCTCTTTTCAGAAAACATGACCTAGTGAAAGAAAGAAAGAAAGAAAGAAAGAAAGAAAGAAAGAAAGAAAGAAAGCTCCACTAACCTTGTTCTGAGTAACATGTAGGAAATAGTTCATTTCCATTGAACTGCACCCACTACTCTGCTGAAGGAAGTGTGATGAGAATGCTTGTGACAACATGACATAATGTTAAAGGTGTCCACCCTCAGCTGTAATGTCAGCTAGTTAGCTGTGGACTGTAAACAGCAGAAATAAAATATAGTTTCATTAAACTCATTACATGTTTTGTGGATTTCTTTGAGCAACTAGGTCCTAATTTTAGTGTCTGGCTTAACTTGAAAGTGATTGAGGGCCACAGGGCTTGATTATATTCAGGCATTTCTACTGCAGATATAAACAACTCACACCAAAACAATCTGGATGGAGAAAAAACACTGTAAATTTGATCTGGAGGTGAACTGCCACTTTAAACATGTCATGTACTGTTGCCAATGACAGTTATTTACTATTGAGGCAATAATTATGTATTTATTGCAGTACAGGCTATGTCCCAGTTATTTTCACCACTCAAGGTTTGAGCTTAAGTTTAATTCACAAGAATCCTTTTATTACCACTGAGCATCTGTTTCACAAAAAGTTACATAGACTTGCTTTGATCCATTTCTGGTGAAATCTGATAAAGAGTAAAGACGGTGCTTGGTTTAATTTCAAGTGTTGGTATAGAGTGTAGCACCTCCATCAGTAACTTTACCCCATTTACCCCATGAGATTTGGAGGCTCCTTATAAAATAATGTGTATGTGCTGAAAGTCAGCAGCAGGGGGAGTCAGTCTGAATGCAAGTTGAACATTATGTGCCATTCTGTAAAAAACTGCACTACTCAAGTAGGCATTTCATGTATTTGTGATCTGACTGAGGTCAGAGTAAACATGCTGAGAAGCATGTAAAGGCTCTTTAGTCCTCCTTTTGTTTTTAATGTAGTATGTTAATATAGGAATATGAAAACAATTTATTATGTAAAGAACATGCAAATGTTAATTAAATGAAGCTACCTGAACATAACACATATCTTGTACTATGAATTTCAGTTATACATGGTTGTATTTTCAGCCATGTATAACTGACAGTGCAAAGTCTGGCAGCTTTGCTATGTATAATATGTCTGTATTTTCCTCACCGACAAAATATACAAAAGATTTCATCTCACAGAAAGGCAGCATAAAGGAATGGCAGTTCCTGAGAACATGGGGCAGCACAATATGTGATGAATTTTTATTTTTGCTGAAAACTGAGTCCAGTTTTAGTGCAGCCTCACTTAGCTGTTAATAATGAGAATCTCCCAGAAGACGCAAACTGAATACTTAGTAGAAATAAAATGAATTTATGAAACAGCGAAAAGGGTATTAACCTCTTCATTTCACACTCACTGACTATAGTATTTCCACAGTGATACGAAACCTTATTTGTGTCCATCCACCCATCCATTTTGGGCAGCGGTGGCAGCAGCCTAAGCAGACAAACCCAGACCTCCATCTCCCCGGCCACCTCCTCCACCAAGTCGTTCCCAGGCCATCTCTCCTGCATGTCCTGGGTCTACCCCAGGACCTCCTCCCACTAGGACTTGCCTGAAACAACTCACCCAGGACGCGCCCAGGAGGCACCCTTCTCAGATGCCCAAACCACCTCAACTGGCTCCTTTCAATGTGGCCCCTACCCTGAGTCTCTGAAATGACTGCACTCCTCACCCCATCTCTAAGAGAGAGCCCATCCTCTGCTCATTTCAGCCACTTGTATTCGCAATCTTGTTCTTTCGGTCACTACCCAAAGCTCCTGACCACAGGTGAGGGTAGGGTCGTAGATCGACTGTTAAATTCATAGCGTCGCTCTCTCTTCACCACAATGGGCTGGTGCAACATCTGCATCACTGCAGCCGCAGACCCAATCCGTCTGTCAATTTCCTGCTCTCCTCTTCACTAACTTGTGAACAAGACACCGAGACACTGAGGCCCCGTTTACACGACACCGTTTTCACTGGAAACGGCGTCGTTTTGATGCGTTTCAGCCTCCCGTCTAC
>JAVDPK010050031.1:7071-20905 GCA_034780415.1 Cichlasoma orientale
TTTCAAGTGGCCCCCCCCCCCCCCCCCCCCGCCAGTCAGTGCTTCTGTTTGCAGGATGACCTGGAGCAGCGTCCAGCAGGGTGTTCCTCCAGTGAGGATTAAAGGCTTTACGACAGAGGGGGAAAAAAGAACAGTGGGTCAGGGTGAGGAAGGTGTCTGCTCTGGTTTGGCCTTGTCGTACACCTGCACGTTCGCATGCAGTGGTTCTCGTACAAAGGGGCTACACAGACACACACACTGCAGTGAGCAGTTTGTTAGATGACTGTACTGTATGTTGATTATAAAGCACCACAATCCAAGAAACACAGCATTGCAATCCCTAGAGCAGAGGTATGCACTGATTTAAATATGAATGATGGGTACTACATCAATAAGCCGCAATATTAAAACCTGAAGTGACAGGTGACATGGATAACATTGATCGTCTTGCTCGGAACTCCTGCGTCCTGCCATTTACATTTACATGGGTGGTACTTTGACGTACCCCACCCAACTTGCATCAGGTAATGGCACCTCCATCCAACAATGGTGTCCTCCAGCAGGAGAGTACATTCCTCTGCACATTAAACATGAAGAGACCGGGATGTTGACCCAGCCCCTGAGCTCCCCAGATCCCTATCCAAACCAACTGCCACAGGAGAACAAGCTCAATCCATGGAGGTTCCACGTGTCGCAAACCACAGGGCCCAGAGGATCTGCTTCCATTGTTCCAGCGCCAGACACCACAGGTCACACCCAGAGGTCTTATGCTCATGCCATGAGGGGAGAGCTGTTTTGGTGGCACAAAGTCAAAGCAGTTGTTGTGGCTGATCGATGTATGTTATTACATAAATGTTTTCTCCCTTTTTTTAGTAGTATAGTAGTAGTATCTAATAAGCAGATGCGTTGTTTGAACAATAATGGATCAATTACGTATTTTTTTAGCCTTTTTGCTTAAATGTATTGATTTCACGCTTCTGTTTGATATACGAAGTGATGGTGAATCACGGGTCTTGGCTTCCTAGCAGATATGTCTTCAGTTGTTACATTGAGCTGAAAGGAATCATCATATTCTGATGGACTCTTCCAATACATTTTGGTTGACATTAACTAATGTTACGTGCATATATACTGTTTTCCACCGAGTTGGATTCCTTTTTGGACTGGTTCTCATATAGCACTTTTCTACTTGAGTACTTAAAGCATTTTTTACAACATGCCTTATTCACCCAGTTCATCCATGCACTTCCTTCTATACCTAAATGCTTTCTATGTAACCACGTTTTTTGTGATGGAGGTTTGGGAGGTTAAACACGCAAACACATATATGCATTTGAAGGGATGCATGCAAAACAAATAGTGCACAAGTAATATTAATATTCCAAGTAGTAATATTTCGTAGTATGTCACCTCAGTTCCATTCATGGGAACCTACATGCAAAATACCCGCACTGTGCAAGTCACTCACCTGAATAGTATCCGGCCACATTCCACCCGTGTTTTCCTGCACTGCCATGCAGAAATGACTGCAGTGGAAAAAGAGACAACTAGATAATTGTCATAACAATGATGGTTTGTCGATACGGTTGGTTTGACCCACGTGTGTTTGCAAACACACTTGTCTAAATGCCTGCAACTCTGATACCATCTGATTGGTTAACATTCTTGAGCATGCAGCATTTAAGCAGAAGCCAGGATCCCAGTGGAGCACTAGGAGCTTTCATTGATTGAATTCTTACACGTTCAACAGCACACGAGTTGGCTTTGTTTCTCTGCTTTGTGTTTGTATGTACAGTTTGAATATTGGACTCTGTGTTGTTTCGACTTGCAGTAATGACAGAGTAGCCTGTCTGCAGTCTGTGGATCGTGGTCGGTACCCTGCAGATTCTCACAGTTGGATCCCTCTCTTGTTCAGTTTATGTATCACTTGTGTGGCTACATTTCCAGAAATAAAATTACATCACCATCTGGAAAGCATTGAATTGGAGAGGGATCTCTTTCTTCCTTCCTTTCCTTGCAGCTTGGAAACAGGCCACACCTACTAGAAAGTTGTTTTTTTTTGGTATCTTTTCCCCCAGATTTCACTTTGCCTTTTATGGTTTCATTGTGTTGACTTGTGTGAATGTTCATGAGCAGTTGTGCTTCTTGTCCCTTTATCATCAGCATGTTTACTCTGGTTTAAGCGGTCAACAGTGCATCTACACCATGTGGCTCTCTCTACAACCCCAGGCCTCATATTTCCTGTCCTTCCCTGACCTAAGCCATGTACACTCCCACCCATCAACCCTGTGTAATTTGATGCCGTGTTTCCTGCTTTTTTCCCCTCCCCTCTCTTTGTTAGCATTCAGAGACTGCCCTGCCTCTGCTGCACACATGCTGTACTTGCATGCCCATCTTTGGTTTAGCTTAAGGAGAGGACAACACAAGGAGTCCTTTAGTTATAAAAGTTATTAATGCTGTTGAGGTGCTGGAAACCTTTTAAGGGCTTTACATCTCCAGCCTTGAAGCTGACAAGCTGGACCTAGATATGCTGACAGGACCTGGGCCTTGTGACAGCAGGAGGGACGCTGTTTTCTTTCCTTGCTTGGACATGCACACTTGAATGTTTGGTGGGTGCATGTGAGAGCAGAGAGGGGGGAAAGTGCATGACCAATTGACCTGAATGAGGGGGCCAAGCAGTGAAGCCCAGAGGGTGGTAAAACTGAGGGCCTCTTCCTCTCTTCTGGCCCTTTCCCTCATAGGTTTAGCACTCTTCAGGGGAACCCTTAATGCCATCTAAAGGAATTCCTCCTGGATCCATTAATAGGATAATGGGCAGACTCCAAAGGAGACTGTGGCTCATTAAGCAAGGGTCATTGTCCCCTTTATTGTTTACTTTCCACTCTTTCTGTTGGTTACCAGGGTTCAATTGTCATCCTCTAACCACTACTCCAATTACTTCTAATTACTTTATGATTAAGATGTTTATTCGTTGACAGGGTGTCTCTGGAGTTGCCTTTCATTCTTTCTCCCCACTGATTTTACACATTTGTTTAAGCTTAAGTACACCAGATGTAAAAGCTGCAGGTTTACCGTGGTGATAGAGCAGAAACACAAAAGACCGAAGGCTGCTCTGCACTAATCTTCTTCCTGTGATGTTTTTTTTTTTTTTTTTTTTTTCCCCCCCCCTTTCAAATGAGGCCCAGCTTATTGTCGGGGTTCTTTGAATGCTGAATGGAGGAAGGAACGTTTTAGAGTATTTTAGTTGTGGGGACATGGAGTTTCATTCATGGGAAAATCAATTTAATTACTCAGTATTATACATGTAGAGGACAAAGGAGTTTTTTTTTCTCACTGTTTTGTCTTGGGTGTACTGACAGTTCACTTTTACCAGTATGTTTGGAGAGTGTGTGTACAGTGACTTAATGTTTTTAAGAGCAAAATATGACTATCATTCTTCATGGAGGAATCCTGTATGATGACAGCTATTTTTAAAAGTTATACTTAACTTATTGCATCACCCAACTCTGACTCTTCTTTTGATTGGTGGATGGATGGTCAGCCACACAAATCCAGCACTCCCCCACTGACCCCACTCCGCAATGACAATTTTCCTCATCACTTTCTGTGTGTCATTCTGTACTGAAGTAAATGAGACTGTTTCCAATGATTTGCTCCATGTTTGCCTTTGGCATGAAGTGACAATTACAGCCCAGCCTCCTGTGTTTGTTTCGTTGGCTCCACTCTAACTCACTGCTCCAGGGCTCTAGCCAGGCACACTTGCGTTTGTGGTTTCTCCGTGTCTGTCCTCCTCTGGTTGGAGAAGAGTTAACACTTGTTGGAAAATGTCTCTTACAGGCTAACGAGTTGTCATCAGTTTGCTGTCTTCTGTTCTGCTGCTGCATTTGGTGACAGCCTGAGATTGAAACGTGGTGAAGGATAGAAACTAGTGCGACCATAAATGAATGCAGAATGCAGTAGAGACTTTCACCCTGTACTGTAGTGAAACAAGGGCACAAACATTAAGTAAATAAAATATTTTTATTTGTTTTTATCTCCTTCGGCATCTTTGAGGATGTGCAGGGTACGTTTAGTTATGGCTTGGTTTCATGTGTGAGTTTTTCAGTTGACTCCAGAGGCAGTCGCCATACTAGCAGTCACTCAGTACCCTTCCATTGCTGGTTATGTTACAGTTTTTGTCACATCTCCTTTCTGGTGTACACTGTCTGGTTTCAGAGAGGCTTGACCAGACACAGTCAGGGCAGCCAGAGTGAAGAGCTTTAATAATTAAACCGGTTAAGTCCTCTGACTCCCATTCACACAGGCATGTGTGCATTACATATATAGATAAGGAGGAGGATTTGTCTCTCTCTGAATGCCAGAGTACCACAGGTGGTCTTTGTGGTCAAATACAGGCTGGACAGCTTGCAGCTAATGAGCAACAGCTAGCCAGAGGTGATAGTGAGGAAGTCATTCAGCTTTGTGATCTGTTACTGTTGGAGTGTAATTCACATTTGGCATTTTGGCAGAGCCTTTTGTTTTTTTTGCTGAATAAATGGAAGACACTACATCACATCCAACATATGGCTCAGACAGTCATTTGACAAAAATATTCTTTTATGGTGTGAAGGTGACATGACTGCAGCGGTGCTCTAGCAGCGCTTTAATATGTGTACGAGGATTCCAGGAAACACTAGTCCAGTACAGGCTATCAACCGCTTGCTCACACTCCTCTATTCTGTTTCATCTATGCTTTCCTGCACCCTAACCAAACCGAAGAACAGAAATTTCTAAGTAAAATATTTTTGTGTTTCAAAGCCTTCACTTAAGCTTAGTAAACCTCTGCAAATGACCTTGTACTTTTAAATCGATTGCAGTGGACTTGGAACTCAGCAAAGATTACCAGGGTAGTTGTAGTAACCAGCCGCAGTCAGTCGTGACTACCCAGTGGCAGGCAGTGGGGGTTTTTTTTTTTTTTTTTGGTGCCTTTATTGACACAACAGTGGAGAGAAAGAAGGCCGGGAATACGGAGAAGAGAAAGTCAGTGAGTGACTTACAGCGAATGGTTTTGTCGGTGAGGGTCTGAACGAGGGATTTCCTCAGCTAGCAGGTCACCCTGATCTCCTTTTGTCTTGAAGGAGTTGTGAGTGTACAGAGGGTGCCTCAGTGTCCTTGCTGCTGCTGCTGCAGCATCAATCTGATTGATGGCTGTAATAGCTCCCTCCGGCTCCTCTGTGGGTATCCAAAGTCGTCATTGTCGAGGGCACAGGCCTGACACTGCAGCATACCTTTTCACATTCCATTCCCTTTCACCTCGATTCATGCTCAGGGAGGAGAGGTGACCCACAGCTTCTGGATCTTTTTTTTTTTCCCCCCACAGGTTAGAAGCCCACAGTAGTTCTTATTGTTCAGGTTTAACTTCCCAATATTCTTTTCACAATGCTGCAGTGATCCCCTGAAAATAATTTGTCCTCAGTCTGTGCTCCTTCGCAGGGAGTTCAAAGCACCTGCTCGGCTGCTGCTGTAATTCAGTGTCATTCCCACAGACACTGATGCAGCAGTACAGTAAGCACTGTGAAAGCTATGTTTTGCTGTGCCCCCTCTCTTTCTCTAACCAGTAAAACCAACAACACTGCCAAAGCCAACACAGATGGAATATACACATGTTGCCTGTCTGGGACAGTCCTGTAGCGTGCATTAACAGCATGCATTAATCGAACTGGAAACACATCTTTGTAAAGCAGATGTGGCATGCTTTAAACAGAAAAACACACACATATATAAAATATAGTCTGTGTGTATTTTATATAAAACATGCACACACACGTGCTTATACTGCAGGAGGCCTGCTGTTATGGATGGGGGCAGTAAGAGGCCCATGAGATAAATGCTGCTGTATGACTTATTTAGATCTTGCTCACCAGATTCTTCCTTTCTGTCATGGTCCTAGTGTGAGAGTTGGGGCTTTCAAGGAGGGGTGAGAATGCACAGCTATAAAGGAAAGCGGTGAATTTGATTTAGACAAGAGAAAAAGATTGCTGCATATCAATAATGAAAAAATCATTTGATCCTGATTGTCTTGTGTTTATGATTGATGGAAGTCATAATTCTGACCATAAAATATTAACACATCTGCAACACAGGATTGTTAAAATTGTAAAGTCAAGCAATCACCAGCAGTTCAGAAGACCTTTGTGTGCATTTCATTTTTTGTTGTGCTCTCTGTAAAAGTGTTTTAACAAACTGTCTTTAAATTTGATTTCTTAACGCAGAGCTTGGCCTGAGTGTTTTCTAAGTCACCAGGGCATGCAGGCTGTGATAGTGCACGGCCTTGGTGGTGCTGTTGTTTTTCTGTAGCTGCATGCCAGATGGCTTTGCCAGTGAGGTAATGTGATTTAGCTCCGTGATGAGACAGATGCCTACCAGAGAGGTGGAATAACAGGAAGTCTTTGTCTCTCGATGTGGCTGTATGGACAAACCAGCCTTTAATAAAACATGAATATGTATATATATATTTTATTCTTCTTATTTATTTATTTTTTACCAATTATTATCGGCTGCAGGTACAAAATACATTTCACTGTGCATTGTACTGTGTATAACTGTGTGACAAATAAACATCTTATCTAACATGTCTGCAAAAGGGGGGGCCCGCTTGATGGCTGCTGTTGACCACAATTTGCAAAATTCTTCATTCTGGCAGCATCTCTTCTTTTCCAAAGTAGGTTCTTGTAATGTGGGTCTGTGTGGTCTGAAGAGAGACCATGTTGGCACGTGTTGTTGGGTCATTTTAGGTCCTCTGCTCAGTGTTGGGCTCGTCCTCTCTTTTCCTGCGCCATTGTCCCCTCAAAGGGAGAGAGAGAGAGAGAGAGGGTGGGCCCTGCTTTGTGCACCCAGCCTGTGAGAGTGGAAGACTTCCCACTCTGTGTTCCCTCGGGGCCACTGGCACTACTGCAAGAGAACTCTAAAGCTTTTCAAGGCAGATTAAGACCTTGTTGAAAAAGAGTGAAGGAATTTGGCAGGCCAAAGAAAGCTTGAATCGCTGCTGGGGGGGAGGGAGGAATGCTTTGAACCTACCATGCTGTGCCATTCAGTATTGATATTAATGAGGTGTGTGTGTGTGGTGGGTGTACACACATGCACTTACAAAGTCAAATAAAGCAAAGACATTTTCATCTGTAACATCAGGTATATCTGCAGATTGGGGTGCAGTAGCCTCCTGTTCCTACAGGAAAGCAGCAGTGCCTCAGCACAGCTGATTAACCTGTTGTACAATACTACAGGCTTTTTTTTTTTTTTTTTTGCCTATATAGTACATCAACTATAGTTTGTTTTTTGGCATAGAATGATATTACATTATTTGATCCCTGTGTCCCAGATTAGGCCCAGGTACTAGCACCTAATGGAAAACCCTAAAAGTCGAGTCGAGCTGAGTAGGTACTAATGGAAAAGCGGCATAAAAGGCAGCTGTAGGTACTTGACTGACTGCTGATTGTAGCCTCTTTTTATAGTGGAAGAGCTATGAGGCATGAGCTGGGGAATGTTAATTCAACTGCATCTCAAAACACGGCAGAGTTGAACACATAGTCTTTGTTGTTGTTTTTTTTTTTTTTAATAAGCTTCAAATTTTTGCATGCATTTAGCTGCAGAGCATATTCGCTTTAGGTCAGTGGATTCTGCTATTCCTGTTAACAGTCTTCCCCAACACAAATCTGTCTTATTGTCTTTTTCATCCACGACTGCAGCAGGAACTGAAGGGTTCTTTTTTGATCAATTTTTAATTCCATAGCTGTGTACAGTCAGTTTGAGGGCAGGCTTATTAAAAAGGGGGAAGGGGGGGAGGGACATTCTGCAAGCCAGGTTCTAAAAATAGCCCAGCTTGTATGTACATATGCATGCGTGTATGTGTTTTCAATGTGACTGAGCCCGTGTCTGTGTGGATAGACAACATTCTGGTTGCTGTTGCTGTTTTTTAACAGGTCACCAACTCTTCAGAACTGCATGTTGA
The DNA here is from genome assembly GCA_034780415.1 of Cichlasoma orientale. Taxonomy (NCBI): domain Eukaryota; kingdom Metazoa; phylum Chordata; class Actinopteri; order Cichliformes; family Cichlidae; genus Cichlasoma; species Cichlasoma orientale. The sequence goes on from JAVDPK010050031.1 coordinate 15,038, forward strand.
GAGTCTCCAATTTGTGAGATGGTTCTGCATTTTTGGCAGACATATACAATCTCAGATGTCAGAACTTAAAACCTTTTATTCCTCGAGGAATTGTGTCTAGACCTGCCCTCTGTTCTCTGACTGGAATCTTTTCTCATCACAGCAATGGCTCAGCTGCAATTTAGTGTGTCTTTATGGCTGTTCCCGTGTTATATTGAGTGAGTGGGAGGAGAGGGGATGTCGCTGAGACTAAGAGAGAGGAGGACAGACAGAATAGGCATTTATGAGTCTCGCTTGCCCAATGCACCAGCCGAGCTGCCGTCCCTGCTGCTCGTGATGTGTGGCAAGAGCAAGACATGCTGTGAATATCAAATTTCGTCAGAGCTGAGAAAAGGAGGGCAGGCACTGCTTGGAAATCACTCCAGTTGTCTGCCGAGAGATTGCTGTCCGCTGATAAGTGAGCTGCTCTGGACACACAAACAGCATCCTCTAGCACTATGGCAACCACTGGGCTCTAGCCAGTTCTCCCCAGACTCATTATGAAATCTGTAGCATCTCTCTGCTGTTCCTCGTTGTAATCTGAGGGTTTATGGGATTTCTCCCATTTCCCTTAAATGGAAATCTTGCTTTGATATTTTTTTTCTCCCTCTCATATCTTATTGTCTTGTAAAACGGACCTATTATGCTCATTTCCAGCTGCAAAATTTGATTATTGAAACCTACAGAAGTAGCTTTGTATGCTTAAAACCATTCAAAATAAAATTGATCATATACTAGGCTCTGGTGCAGCCCCTCATTTCATCCACTGTCTGAATCAAGCTGTTTTTGCTCCTCTTTCTTAAGCCAACTTTCTTTCTTCAGCCATTAATAAAGAAATTAGTTTTTAGCATATTCATCACTACATGTGATTAAAGTGAGTATAGTTTAAGGGCAGGCAGTGCTTGGAAATCACTCCAGTTGTCTGGCGAGAGATTCCTGCCCTCTGATAAGTGAGCTGCTCTGGACACACAGCTCTAAGCTGACCACAGCCCATGTAAGATTAACAGCAAGGATGTTATAAGAGAGACGTGGCACTTTAAAAAGCCTGCATTTTTGCAAGAATTCCACAACAGCAAAGACGGTGGTAGAAGTATAATTTACAATTAAAGTTAATTTAGGTAATGCTTCAAAATGATAGCCCTAATAAGTGTTACCAAGGCTCCTGCTGAATATCAAGATTTGCTTCTAGAGCATCCTTTTGTACTGTTTAACTTGTAGTTATAAAGTAGTAATGTTGTCAAAAGTGAACAGATTCATCTCATTATTTTTTTTTTTTTTAGTTTAAGTTTTCATGACTCCAGTGCAAAAATAATCCTAATTTATCTTATGCTGGGCCCTGGTGCAGCCCCCCCCCCAGTTCATCCTTTTTCTTTAAGATGTTTCAGATATACACTTTTAAATCCCCTTAAGCCAAAAAACACATCTCTAAATGTGACGTTATCACAGTAGTTTAGGAATAATCCCATTTTGGCATGCAGTCAGTGGGAACAGAGACTCTGTGCAACATCCAGGATCCTTCTTGTGACTGTAAAGCCATTTTCACACATTAGTCATTACAGCCTGAACTTTTCTAAACACCACCTGGCGGAGCTGCATGTGAGAATGCAAATGTCAAATCAGACATTAAACAGTCTTTATGATTGCTGTCGAAGTTAGAAATTGCAAACCTTCGACAATCTCTGAGAGTGATTGCGGTCAGTCCAAGTCAGACTGCAACTGTTTGCAGAAAGGTTGCCTCCTCTCAGGTGACCTGTGGAATCACCTTGTGATCAAAAGTGGTTATGAGTCTGCAACACCCTTAGGTTTTGGGCAACCAATTCGTCACCACAAATTCCAATTGGTTGCAGAATGTGAGAAATTCACTTCAATCTCTCTGATTATTTATTTATAGATGCAAATATATTACAGTCCTATTTTTTTACTGAGCCATTAGCTTACTCTGAATTAGGAGGTAGCTTTGACAAGCCAAGTGTGTCAGGTGTTGGATGGTTTTTCAGTTGAGCTGATTTAAGTTTGGTCAGCTAACACTGTCTCAGGATGGTGGTGCATGAAATGAGCCTGTTTGTAGTATTCCCAGAGTAATTTAGGTTTATTTATTTATGTAAGAAAATATTGATATTTGGTGTGTCAAAACTCAAAATATAGCAATACTATGCTGTATTGAATTTTTATCCCCCACTCCCCTCACACCCACAAGTTTACCAGGTTTGGTGCCATGGTGCCTTTACAGAGACCGAAGTGAAAACCTGCGCAATTATTTTTGGCAACCTCTAGATCTCCCAAAATGATTGACTGTTCCGTTAATGCTGTGTTAGATGGCATCATACAGTGGCTACAGCCCAACTGTCTTTGTGGTCACCATCAAAGAGATATACTTGCTGTTGTGTTTTGAGTATACTCCTGTATGTGTGTGAGAATATCCCTCCATGTGTGTCTCTATAGCTGCAGGCGCCTAGAGGATTTCCCCTCCGCTTGTCATGGTCTTCCTGCCCTCCTCCTCCTCCGCTTCTCTCTACTGCTGTCCTTTACATTCCTTTGTTTTCGTCGACATGCTCTTCTAATCTTGAGGGTTTTCACTCTCTCTGCCTGAATCACATCAGTGTTTCCTCTCATGTCTATGTGCTGTCTTTCCCACCTCCTCCCTCCCAGATTTCCGATTGTCCTGGAGTCCTGCGGCGGGTGTGCTGCTCCACAGCACACATGCTTACACGAGAACGAGCCAGTGAAAACTGTCTCGTTTTCCGTTTTCGAAAAGTAACGCGTTCAGATGGAAACGTTATTAAAAAAAACGCTGTAGTTCCCATGCTAGGCCACAAGTTTGCGATGTGTGTTGATAGGAGTCGCAAGCATATTGCGCATGTGCCGCCCCTTTACAAAAAAAGCGTTTTCGTCGCTTAAACGGAGACTGAGACCCGAGCATTGCGAAAACGCTCCACTTTGGAACCCGTTTACAAAATGTATTGTTTTCGGGGACTGGAAATGCCGTTCTCATGTAAACGGGAGTCCAAAATGCATCAAAACTTTACAGTTTTCACCTGAAAACGCTTTTGTGTAAACGGGGCCCCAGATGCAGCGTTTACAACTGGAGCGAGTTTGGCCTTTTCTCTCACCCTGTCAACTCCCCCACCCCCTCCCTGCTGTCCTCCTGAACTCAAAGCTTCACACACAACTTGAAATCTCACTCTGCCCTCCACAACCACTTCCTATATTTATCTTGTAGTTTCACAAAATGCATGCTTAAACATTTAAGTGGTGGCAGTCTGAATTAGCAGGAGCTAATTGAGAGAGGGTGAATGGGCTTTACTAGGGTGGGCTGATCTCAACCTGCTGTTGACTATTCTAGCCTGCACCAGGTATATTCTGTACAGGAAGTCTAAATTCCTACCAGTTATCCATCGCTGTAAGCACGGATGGACTGGATGCTGCACCTCAAACCTTAAACTTTCAAAAATCTAAACAAAAATCCAACAGAAAAACAGAAAAGAGTAAAATACAAACTATGTGTCAGTATTCAAGACTTTCACGTACGGTTAAACCAATGCAAGATTACAAGACAGAACAGCAAAGTTTTTTCTTTTAATTTTTTCTTTAAAGTTTTGGTTACAACTATTAGTCAAGCATGAGATTGCTAGTCAAGATGCCTCATGAGGTCTCTCCTCATCGCCTGTCAGCTTTACACTGTCCATTATCAAAGGGGGCTTTCTAGATGTGAAAGAAGGGGGGGTCTCTTTGTTCCTTTCAGGCTTGTATTCATGCTCGGTGACCACACACTATCTTTTCATGTCATTTAAAGTGGCTGCTTTGACTGGTAATATGAGTGGAAAAAAATAAAAATAAATGCTTTCCTCTGATTGATTGTGTGCAGTGAAGCTACAGTTTTGATGTTATTTTTTTGGGTTGGATGTAAATTGCATGTCACTCCTCTACTGTTGGATAAAAAGCCTTTTTTTCCATTGCATGCCTGTGCAGCCTAATTGCACTGTACCACTTCTGTTTTTACTCCCTCGTCCTCCTCTTCTTGCTTTGCTCCAGGAGTCAGGCCTCTGCTGGTGTGTGCCCCTCCTGTCCTGGACCTGGCCTGCTGCTGCCCCCCAGGCTGTTCTTGGCCTACATGGCCTACGCTCATGCTCCCCATTTTTATGCACTGTGCTCTCGCCAAAGAGATCTGCTTTTTCCCCTCCTCCTTCTGTCTGTGCTTTGAGGAGTTCAGCTGAGGATATGTGGGAATAAAGTGTCCTAGTTCACAGGGTTCTTCCTGTAAACTCTCAGCCTGCTAATTACACTCCCATTGGATGGACTGCTCATTTCTCTCAGCACCCCTCTCTCTGATCGCACTCTCTTTATCTCCCTCTGACTTTCACTTTTCCTCTTCTCACTGTTTCTCTGTCCATCTCTCGTCTGTTTCTGTCCAACTCTTTTTTCCCCCTCTCTCTTAGACCTTTTCTCTTGGCTCGCCAGCTGTCTCCATGTAAATGCTGTACAAATTTCAAGTGGATTTCTAAAGTGTTGGCAAAATAAAATGCAGGATTAGCCAGTAAATTTATGTATCACACATTTCAGCTGCAGGTTCCTGCAACTGTGACATGCTAGTTGTTTTCTTTGTTGATATTTTTTGCTTTAATTTCTCAGTGTCTTTTCAACCTGACCTGAATGGATGCATGTATAGATTATTTTACAATGGATTTTATTGATTATACTGATGATTAATTAAGGAACCAAAAATTTGTGGCAACTGGACTCGCTGATGAATAGGGTGAGAGGCAGGGTACACCCTGGACAGGTTGCCAGTCTGTCACAGGGCTAACACAGAGAGACAGACAACCCACACTCACATTCACTGCTATGGTCAATTTAGAATCACCAATTAACCTAACCCCACTAACTCACATCTTTGAACTGTGGGAGGAAGCCAGAGTACCCAGAGAGAACCCGCGCAGACATGGGGAGAACGTGCAAGGTCATTACACTAATTGTTAGTGTGCAGAGGTTCACACGTCAGGAGAGAGCCAGAAAGAGAGGAAGACACCATGCACTGTTTCCCCCTTTTGACAGAAGAGTAATGTCTAGAGCACCAAATCATGCTACCTACAACAATGAATGATTTAACCTACCTTGATAAGTACATATTAAGGGAATATATATCAGTTGAACAGGTTTAATGGTATTGTAACCATTGCCTTTAATGCCTCTATATAAACTACTTTATTGTTTTTTCCCCACACATTTTCATGTCTAAAAATGGTTAACAGTTAACAGCTGCAGCTTTTTGTCTAAAAGCATAAGCCCAGCAGGACGTCAGCTTAGGCCCAGTGGGCCACTGTGTTTGTAATAAACTTGCAGAGACCGTGCTCTGAAAATACTGATAGATTTAGTTTAGTCTTTATTATCCTCCCACAATATTGTTGTAATAACCTGCATCCGTGAGGTTTTACCTTTCTGACCTATAGACTCCAAAACTCTCTCTGTCTATCCGGCCAAAATAGTTTTGCAGAAATTAATCAGATGTCTGCTAAAGGGTTTTCTGTTATGAAATGGGCCTGTAAGGTTATCGAGACTTCTAAATTTATTTTATACTTTCATTCATGGTGGGAGGATATCCCCATCAGTGATGGGTCTTGTTTATGTAGCATTGATGCTTTTCTTTGGTCTCACAGTGTTTCCCATGCTTATATTCTTAACTTATATGGGCTGACCGTGTAAACTACTTGCTGCTTAGGTGAATCTGGTGATGCATTTTAGAATTTGTCATTTTACTTTTTTTTTTTAATTTATTTTTTATTTCAACTTTCTTTATTGAATTTTAACAGCTTGACATACAATATTAATCAGTAAAACACTGAAAAAAGGCAG
>JAVDPK010050059.1:0-20898 GCA_034780415.1 Cichlasoma orientale
ACTCAGTTTGTTGAGCGTGCTTCCTGGAATAGGCCCCAGCTCACAAATACATTTGAAGTCAATGTGAAATAAATGTGTAGTGAATCTAAAGTTAATTTGCAGTCAATAGGAATGTGAGGTAAACCGTTAATGAATATCAAGTTAGGGCTGCTCCATTATGGAAAAAAAAATCATAATCACGATTATTTAACACGATTACTCTTTGACTTTGTAAACAACTGCATTTATTGCACTTGAACAGTCAATATCGTGCACTTCTATCGCTTGAAAATAAATGCTAAATTGAAAATACAGAATATATAAATACATTATAAATTGAACACAAATAAATAAGTAGACCGGTAATGCCAGATATCAGGACTAATAATACAATGAAGAAATAGGACTAAGTTATTTAGACCAAATACATTTGTTCACATTTTAGCAGAGGTGGCCAAAGTACAGACATTCTGTACTTAATTAGAAGTACAAATACTTGTTTTAAAAAAAATACTCTGGTAAAAGTTGAAGTACTGGTTCAACTTGTGAAAAAGTACAGGCTCTGAAATGTACTTTAGGTAAAAGTAGCTCTTTCTACCAGTTATTTTTGTGTAAAGCTAAGTGAACCTGCTATATTGATATATGAAATATTACATGAGAATACAAACGTTATTCCAATCTAAGTTTTAATCCTAATGAATGTACTCAGCTTGAATCTGTTGTGTAAGACACGAGCTGTGAAAGGGAATTTAAAAACAGCTCTACAGTACACCAGGTTAAGGTCTCCATGCTGTTCTCTCTCCTCAAAGAGATCGAAATGTGGAATTCATCTAACATTGTTTGACTAGGAATGGACATTTGTTACTACAGAGGGTGCAGAGTTTGTATTTCAAGCCAGCTTAATTGACCAGGTTTTCGTACAAAGGAACCTTTTATAAAATCAGCTTGGGTAGTGTTGGCATATATACTAACCTGCAGCTTATCAGTAACACATTTCCTCATCCTATTTGATGGGTGATTTTCTCTGCAATCACATCATCTTGTTTACTTGGTTGTCCTGAGGTTTCAAGCCCAGTTTGATGTTTATAACATGGTTTAGGAGTGGAGCAGAGGTTGGCAACTGAAATTATTAAATGAATTGTTACATTGTTTAAAATATGAGCTTGGGTGTTATACAAAAGTTGACTTGTTACATTTATATTAAAAGCAGTTGGATTTTTAAAAAAAAGAATGAGAATTGCAAGTTCAACAATCAGATTGTAAGTACAAGATATTTGAACTGTTCTAAATTGAAAAAGCTTCTCTCTTTAATACATTTTTTTGGTACAAGTTCATTAAATACGACTATCTCACACACGCGCGCACACACACCCTGTCTGGTGATGTCAATAAGAAACCTAACAGTATCTTTAAAGTATCCATAGTTATGATGAACCACGTGTTGGTAAAGTGAAAACAAGTCAAAATGAGACCCAAACTCAGTTTCAGTCCACTGTCTGGCTTCTTCAGAGGGGAAAGGCTCCAGTCCAAAAACAGAATCTCTCTTCAAGGCTGATCTCCCGCTGATACAGGTCAGCTGCAGCAGCACCATTAGGCAGAAGGTCCTCTGGAATTTTTGCAGGACACCCCCCCCCCCCCCCCTTTAGCCAGTTCATTTGGTATTCCTTTTCCTGCATGACACACAAGTGTGTTTTAAGGGTTTACATTTGAATGAGTTAAAATTTACTTGGTATAATGAAGTGAACATAACTGCAACTACATTTAGAAATCTATGAGCTTGTCTTATTACTTTAGTGTTCCTTCAAAGGGGCGATTGTGTTCATCGATCAGATCTCGACATAAGTACTCAAAAATAAAAGGAAATCTACACAAAATAGCAAGATACCCAAATAATTCAGGCCAAACCGATGAGGTATTTTATTAACTGAAACTCCCCCCAGCTATTGAACATTTCAGCCAGTAGTGACTATACAGATGTGCAAATAAGCTACACATTTGTAAATGCAGTTCATATTGAAATTTACTATAGAGTGTTAAACTAAACTTAAATTGCTTCGTTAACAAAATATTCTTGTGATGAGCCAGTAAAAAGAAATGAATCCTACCTGGGATCCTGTGTGCATTCCACGCCCATACAACATTAGTGATACCAACCCTGGCCATCTGGCACGTCACGTTTGACACAGTACGTGGATGTGCTGTCCGCCATGTCCAGTTCCTCCATGTCCACCAGCTGTACCAAAGCTGCCCTCAGAGGATAGCTGACTCGGGCATTTACCTCTGACCACATTCTCTCAATCACATGGCTCTGTGCAGATTTTAAAAACAGCGTGACTAGGATGTGACTGAATGTAGGGCTGCCTCTGACAATTGTACCTGTATTCTGCCTTTCCTGGATGAACAGTGCCAGGTAAAACTCCTTCCCACAGTCAACTCTGAGCTGATCCCACAGTCCACAGGAAAGCTGAGCAGGTCTGAAGATAAAACACACACAAACAAACCCTTTAAATATAACAAGCATCCCAGCCACTCCTAAAGTAATAATAGAGTCTTTAGTTAAAACTGTAATAGACTGAGGAATAAATGAATACTAGTAGCACTAGTCAGGTTATTTTACCTGTACACATCCTCGTAAATGAGGAGGTTGTTCTTTACCTGCATGGTGGAATGACTGACAATCTTCTTGCTGAAACCATCAATAGCCATGACATGGCTCACTCCAAACATAAGTTTTTCATTTTGTCCTAAGTGGAGCTTATGACCCATGTATTCTGCATTGTTGGGTATGGGGTTCAGGTTTCACTTTTCTAGTCTTAGGCCCCATTCGGACTCATACACCTTTCCATTAATCTGATGACGTGTCACTTTACAGTGCAGCAAAGTGTGATAAAAATGAATTTGCAATGCTCAGAATCGTTTCCTGATTTATGGTGCTAGCTACAGTCAGATCCATAAATATTCCGTGAGACAATTTTTGTAATTTTCTTTCTGTATACCACCATTTTAAATCAAACAATAAAGATCATATTGAAGTGCCTATCATAGCTGTCACAGGGCCAGCGATAGGTTGGACACCTGTATACAGGTGACCAGCCTTTCACACTACACTGTCAAAAGTATTCGCTCATCTGCCTTCACATGCATATGAACTTGAGTGACCTCCCATTCTGAATCCAGAGGGTTTAAAATGAGGTCTCTTCCCTTAAGGTTTAGGAGTGTTTATGGGAATTTTTTACCATTCTTCCAGAAGCACATTTGTGAGGTCAGACACTGATGTTGGATGAGAAGGCCTGGATCTCAGTCACCACTCTAATTAATTCCAAAGGTGTTCTATTGGGTCGAGGTCAGGAGTCTGTGCAGGCCAGTGAAGTTCTTCCACACCAAACTCACTCATCCATGTCCATCCCATTATGCACTGAGTATTTCTTCTTCATTCGCCTCTTCGTGTTTATACACCACTCTGCATTTAATCATTAGTTATTATTAATCTCTGTCTCTCTTCCACAGCATGTCTTTTATCCCGTCTCCCTCCCCCCACCCCCAACCAGTTGCGGCCGATGACTGCCCCTCCCTGTTTAAAGGAAGTTTTTCCTTCCCACTGTTGCCAAGTGCTTGCTCAAAGAGAGTCGTTTTGATTGCTACTATTGTAGGGTCTTTACCTGACAATATAAGCTGAGGTGACTGTTTGTTGTAATTTGGCGCTATATAAATAAAAATGAATTGAATTAAAATTGTGGGCTATCAGCCGGTAGTTTGATGCTGTCATACCCTTGTGGGGATCCTTCATGATTGTTCTGTGTTAGCCAGTCTGGATGAGTACCATCAGACATCTTGTTGTACCTCTTTTTCATACAGGACCTGTCTGTCATGATATCCTTCTGCACCTCAGCTGATTGACCAACATCCTTCCGGTCTTCCCTGATTTTAGCTTCCAGCCTTAACTTCTCCATGGGGGGGCTTTCGCTGTATCCTTGATCTTATACCCAAGTACTTCTTTTTCAGTATGTCTTCATTATAAAATGTGGTTCCTGAAAAAAGATTTCCAGGAACACATTGGTCCTATAGACTATATTATAAAATAATTAGGAATATTATGAACTTAATCAGTCTATCACAGGGCTAACACAGAAGTGACACCTATTGCATACAAAACTAAGCGGGGGATAGTGTGATAAGAATGGGCCTCTGAGCACTAGCTCGTGGGCTGCCATTGTTTGGCAAGCACTCAGATGCACGTTTGGAAAGGCAGAAAATCAGTTATGCTTTGATAGAACTGTTGCACAGAAAGAAGGCTGATGCACACTGAATTGTCAAAACCTGGAATTACAGATTATCTTTTGAAAACAATATGCAAAGTGGAGAACCGTGAGAAATCACAGACTTTAATCAATTTTCTTCATAATATTTGGCACAAGGATCAGGCATGTAATAACCTTAATGGGATTCTACAAATGGCCTAAAGAGGGCAGCAACAGGCCTAGTCTGCAGCTAATTTTAAGCGAATAAGGAGACGACTAGCAGGCAGCACCACCAGGAGCCGGTCCACAGAGGGACGTTCAACAATTCTCTAAGATTTTCCACATACAATACTCAAAACGTCGTACGCAATGAGGTATCGCATTTCAACTCGCTTAGCAATATGTTTTAAGTCGAATACTAGCAGGTCGATGAATTGTAGCTGGTTCCACTTGCACTAACTGGCTCTGTTGAATGGCGAACTGGCTCTGAGTAGAGCCAGTAGCGTAATTTGAAGCCTGTGGTGTCTAATGTTTGAAAGCTTTCTGCTTTTTCCCGTAATTAATCCAAGAGTATGAAGAGCATCAATGATATCTCTCGGTGTAGTATGGAGGCTACAGTAGGAGACATAAAGCTCAGGTGCCAGCCATCCAGTTGGTGAACGCTAGCTGATGTATGCTAATAGCTACCTTGCTGAGTAGCTGAATGAAAGAACTGTCTTTACCTCAGTTAATCAGTGTGGATGTAGCACCCGAGTACGTTGTGTCGATATTGTTTCTCCAAACGTTAGCTTTGATCAAGTGTTGCGTGAGCAGTTCCGACATGATGTGTTTGTGTCCAGAGGAGACCGGGGCAGAGGCCGAGGCGGCCGCTTCGGGGCCCGCGGAGGACTGGTCCAGGGGTGAGTTCAGCATCCCAGCTGCATTTCGCTGCTTTTCGTTAACGTCCTGGGTTATTATTCAAGAGATAAACCATATTTACACATAATGTATCTAATATTTCAGGCGTAGTCATTTTATTAAAATGACCACATCATGTCCTTAAGACATGGGTCACTTACACTTCAGATTTCCCCATATCTTCATTCAGATATTTCCGCAACTATCGCCATATGCAAATAAATACAAAGGGTTGATTTTGCTTATCTAATGAAAAAGTAGTTATACCATTTTTATTTAATTATTATTTTTTTTGTCATTTAGTCGTGACAGTGCATATTTGAAGAAAATCTGTAATTGAAGTGGCTTCAAAGGTCCCATATTATAAAAGTGCATTTTATGGTATTATGAGATTTGCATAAACTTTGAGGTTTAGTCTCTTACTGCCGGCATTCTTCCAGCACACTTTCGTGTTTTCGTGTTACTTAAATGGAAACCCAGTGAACTGTTTTAACTCGTGTTCCCACGAGAATACAAAATCCTTTTGTTGCCTAGTGGGGCTGTTATAGCTAAAATAATGATGAGCTTTGATTGTATGCACTCAGGTCAGAGCTCTGGGAAAATGTAATGCTGAGCAAAGACCCTGAATTTTGGGAACTTTCAGGGTCAATTGATAACCACTATAAAAGTGTGTATTATCATGGACATTTTTTTTTTGTTCCTGTTGTCAGAAAACAGAACAGCTACAGATTATGTAACCACAGCGTTGTTTGACAAACTCTACATTTGCATATATATATTGATCCATTCAGCTGTAGTAAAAGTTAGTGTCTGTGTAGTGTACTGACTGGGCTGCTCTGCTCCCATTGGCTGCTTCTCTTCCTGAAAGGCAGAACCATTCCAGTTCATTCTTAAGCTTCAGCCACTAAAAAAGACCAGGGGTATACAGGCGTGGTATAAACAAGATCTGGTATTTTGTGGTGAAACTTGAAATATAAAAAAATTGCAGCGGCATGAGGCTAACATTAATGTCTTTAACAAGACATTAATGGGACCTTTTAAAGTTCACTGTTGAAGTTATTACAAAACAAATGCTTGATTTTTATTTTATTTCTTCTTCATTTTTGTTTAGGTATCGTCCGTTTGTCCCGCACATTCCATTCGATTTTTATGTGGTGAGTAAAAAAAGCTACTTCTGTGAATAATATCATATGCAGAAAGTGACCAAAGGGCGCTATGGTGTTTTTTGGTCACACAAACACAATAAAAATTCACAGCCAACCATGCTCTCCAGATTTGGCTGAGTGTGCAATTGGCATGAAAATGAAGTTGAAGGGTTGCAGTTTAGATGTGTATGACAAGGCTGCTGCTCGCCAACATGAACTTTGTTGCATGTAATTGGACTCGTGCTTATACAGCACTTTTCTATTGTGCTTCAGCGCTCAAAGTGCTTTATACAACATGTCTTCATTCACCCATTCATAAAAGCACTTTACCTTTACCTCCTGAGCTACAGACAAGTCAGAGCCATTGGGGTAATGTTTTTTTGGGGCAAATGAAACCAAAGTGGTACATTTTATTGGTTTAAAGCCACTAACTGCTATATTTAGAAAAATAAAAAAGGTGCATTCCAGCTTTTTTTTTTTTTTTTTTTTTTTTTTTTTTTTTAATAAAATAATGCAGTTTCTGAAAGATGGTGGAAGAAATGTGCTAAAAGTTCAAGTCAACAGTCATCGTATATAAATATGATGGTGGTGTACTTTTATGATTAGGGTAGTTGTAAAGGAGCTGTAGTATTGAGCCAGCAATGTAAGTACTTAAGCAAACTGTTGTTTGTCCCAAGTGTGAGATGGCCTTCCCCAGAGTGAAGCCTGCACCTGACGAGACGTCTTTCAGTGAGTGTCTACTGAAAAGGAACCAGGACCTGAGCCCTACTCCTGCAGAGCAGGTCGGTCCATAAACCTGCGCTCACTAAATACCAGTGTGACTCACCAGTGGTTTGTGTGCTGTTTAAGTTCACTTACTTATTGGTCTATTTGTGCATTTAGTCTTCCATCTTGTCCCTGGTCACAAAGATCAACAATGTGATTGACAACCTGATTGTTGCACCTGGCAACTTTGAAGTGGTGAGTTAAACATCCTGAATTACTTAGTAATGACTTCAGTATTGTTCCGTCCGTGCACCACTGCTGTAAATGATTTAATTTTCAATTCGCTCATTATTTATGTCAACTGAAATGTCAGGCCTTAGAAATGATACTGAATTACTTGAATAAATATAGTAAATGTATCCAGTAACAATGCTTTGTGGACCGGACAATTTACTTTTGATTTTGATGGGATTTCATGAGCTAGTTAATGATGATAATGCATTTCATGTAAATGATCTTGTACCTGTGTCCTTGTAGCAAATCGAAGAGGTACGTCAAGTGGGTTCATACAAGAAGGGCACCATGACAACAGGACACAATGTTGCTGACCTGGTTGTAATCCTCAAAATCCTCCCCACCTGTGAGTGGTTTATCGCAACTATTGTCATTTCTTAAAAACAGAACAGACTTAAGTGTAATAGTTATACTGTTACTGGTTCTCATTATTTCGAAGTCTTTAAGGCTGTTAGTTGTGGTGGTTCTTCTCACTGCAGCTATTAAAGAATTGCAGCACCATTTCTTATTAATTATGTGCATTGTTATTGCAGCATGGTGGCGCAGTGGTTAGCACTGCTGCCTCACAGCTACAATGACATCTAGAATCCACCATTGCCCTTTCTGTGTGGATGTTTGCATGTCTGCGTGGGTTTCCTCCCACAGTCCAAAGACATGCAGTTAGTGGGGTTAGGTTAATTGGTCACTCTAAATTGCCCATAGGTGTGAATGGTTGTCTGTCTCTGTGTTAGCCCTGCGACAGGCTGGCAACCTGAACAGGATAAGCGGAAGAGAACAGATGGATGGTTATTGCATGACATTCCCCGGTGTATCATTCTCTGCTGAGACATGAGTGATGTAAGATGTGAGGAGCGCTCTGTTCAGGGCCATTTGTAATTTTAGTAATTGTCATGTATCACGATGTATTTTCTTCTACAGTGGAGGCTGTAGCTGCCCTCGGGAACAAAGTAGTGGAGACCCTTCGCACACAGGACCCTGCTGAAGGTAAACCACCACAGAAGTGTTCATTTTTGACAGGTTCGAGTTAACTTGTGGTGATTAAATATCTGCTTTAAATTACACAGAGGAATGTGGGAGATTCTTATACTGGCCAGTTCATGTAGTAAATATTTTGAATTTCAGCTGAAATACAAGCAAAAATTAACAGAATTTGATTGGTTTAATAAATGTTTGTTTCTTTTTTCAGAATAAAAAATAGATTTATTAATGTAATTTGTTTTAATTCAGTTATTTGAATTGTGGGACGTTCCATTCCATTAACTGAAGCCTAAGCTAAAAGCAGTTTTTCTCAAGCTTTTATGAAAGTGTAAATGGGCCAGCATGGCTGATGTAATGTGTGCCTAACAGAGAGTTTAACTGCTTTCAGTGCTGTCCATGTTGACCAATGAGACTGGCTTTGAGATCAGCTCAGCTGATGCTACAGTCAAGATTCTCATCACCACCGTCCCTCCCAACCTGCGCAAACTGGACCCAGAGCTGCATTGTAAGAGTTCTCACACGTGTGTGTGTGTGTGTGTGTGTATTTTATACTCAGTATCTCTATATTAGTCCCAAATGTGAGTTTCCTGCACTCACTCTGTTTTCCACATCAGGAAGAACCTCGTCTTTCTTGCAGTAGCTTCATCCACTTCCTTTATTGTAAAAATACTGAGGAAACGCTGCTGCTCACCAGTGAACTTGTCTGACATACTTTTTTTATTGGCTCCAGGCCATTGGTTAGGTCAAAGCCTGCAGTGTATGGGCAGATTCAGCTAACTTATGAGCCCCCGAAGTTTCAAACTGCCGAGGGTGAATTTTCTGTTTCCTGTTTCTTCAGTGGACATCAAGGTGCTGCAGAGCGCCCTCGCTGCCATCCGTCACGCCCGCTGGTTTGAGGAGAATGCCTCTCAGTCAACGTGAGGAAAAAGTTTTTTGTCTCATTTTTAGGTGGTTTACATTTACAGTAAGAATGCATGCATCAGCACAAAACAAGCTCACCTGAACTTGTTGGTTTGTTTCACATTCAGGGTCAAAGTGCTGATCCGCCTGCTGAAAGACTTGAGGCTGCGTTTCCCTGGTTTTGAACCTCTCACTCCCTGGATCCTAGATCTGCTGGTAGGTCCCATAAACAATTCCCTCAGTGAATAAACAAGACATTTAAATACTTATTTAAAGCACATTAAAGGTACAGTCACTAATTTTTTGAGGTTATTTATTAGAAGAAAAGGATGTCATACTCATACATAGATTAGTGTGTAATTACATCTTCCTACAAACTGATGCATTCTCATAACTTATAATCAATTAAAATACATAGGCGCGGGTGCCGGTTTGTGGAAGCTGCCATGTTCCCCCACCATATTTGAGTACAGTGGTCGGGAAGGACATCTCCCTTCCAACTAATTGCATTTTACATATATGGCTGGAGACGGGCCACATACGTACACCAGAGGTGGAGGAGAAGAGAACTTGTAGGCGTTCGTGTGCCATAGAGGGACATTTAAATTCATGCCTGCACTTTCAGACTCAAGATATGAAGGATCATACCTACGTTTTATTGTTGAAGGGGTTGCCTTTACCAACGGAGCGAAAAGACAAAGCCAATGTCATCCTCTTCCTCCTCACTTCAAGCCTCCTCTCCTGAACTGAACTCAGCGCTCGAACACATGAAAATGTGCATAAACATGGTTATTTATGCCTGATATTGTTGCAGTTACTGTCAGTAGATCAGACACACGAGTCAGCTGACGAGAGCTGGCTAAACATCGTCATGCCAGCTAATGTTGGCCTCGGGTGTTAGAAAAAAAGTTTGATATTCTCACATCATATGAGAGTTTATTCATTAAATATAAGAGTCCAACTTCAAAAGACAGTTTCACTAACACTAGCTAACAGGAGCTACCAGAGGCTACGGATATCTACAGCGGCAAAACCAGCAGCATGTGGGGACACAAAAATTCAGCACATCCACAACGACTTGTATCAGTATCACTGTCATACACATGCTAATGTTTATTTAAATAGGTTAAAATATAGTGTGTACAAAAATGTTCCTTTACACAAGCAGAAGTAGAAACATGCCAGCTGCTTGCACCCCATAACAGCTGCAGTCTAACTTTAATGTTTGATCTCTCGGCTGTCCTACAGCAGCCACCGTAGTTTGGATTATGCACTTTAATTGAGAGGAATAAGGAAACCTAACTCAACCGACTGCGATCTACTGACATCTCACTGTGAAATTTTTGCACGCTAACTTTAAATATTGGTTAATTTTATAAACCACTGAGGTTGGTGTGTTTTCTCTTCTAGGGCCACTCTGCAGTGATGAACAACCCCTCCAGGCAGCCTCTGTCCCTGAACGTGGCCTACAGGTCAGTTTTCTCTCTCATCAGATTTAATTCTGCTGTTGTTACTGTAGAAGGGACATTTTCTCATTGTGCTGGACTTTTGAAGGCGCTGCCTGCAGATGCTGGCTGCTGGTCTCTTTCTGCCTGGCTCTGTGGGCATCACTGACCCCTGTGAAAGTGGAAACTTCAGAGTGCACACAGTCATGACTCTGGAACAGCAGGTAGATCTGGTCCAATCCTTTTTGCTGCAGTTGATACTGTACTGTTTCTGATTTGTTTGGTGGAATTGGATACATACTTGCATCACGATCAAAATATTTAGCAATTCTGTCAAAGTGAAGCTGTGATAAAATGAGGTTTGTTTGTGCAGGACATGGTGTGCTTCACAGCTCAGACTCTGGTGAGGGTGCTCTCACATGGAGGCTACAGGAAGATCCTTGGTCTGGAGGGGGATGCCAGCTGTAAGATCTCATTATTCTCTAGTAGGAGTATAGCTGGGCTTCTTCTTTCTCCTTTCCCCTCACATTTAGAAATAAATCAGCATGCTGGTAGAAGCCTACCTTAGCAGTAGTAGTAACAGTACTTTATACTACACAGATGTTTATGGGCTACTGTTTACGTTGTGTATATTACAGCAGGACCATCTGTAGAACGCATTGCATACACACAATGCTTGCTAAGTAATGGCCTACACCTGTCTACTAAAGACTTTGGGTCACCTATCAGTTACCTTTGGTTCTTTGAAAAAGAGGGTTACCTAACATGGAAGCGCTGTAAACCCTTCCTCCAGTACATAGCTGGGAGCCTATCCCAGCTATCAGGTCACCAGCCTGTCACAGGGCGAGAAACTACCAGTTATAGTCAGTTATGATCACTTAACAAGAAGGTAATAGGCCTTGGCCTTGTCCGGTTAAGACATGGTGAAACCTTCCACTAAATAAAACATTTAAGGGTATGTATGTATTTGACCCTGTGTGGGTTAAAGAAAATCCAAATAAATTCAAACTTGTGCACCCACCCACTTAAGCTTCATAAGTTTGATTACAACTGCAATATGTCAGTGCTGTTTGACTCTTACATTAAACCAGTGTAAATTCAAATTTCATTTTTTGGAGTACGAAGTCATTTCTAATGATTTATTAATCAGCAAAACCTCTGTAGAGCTCTCCACGTCTATATCACACTGCCCTCTAATGATACTAGCCCTGACCTCTTTAGAGCAAAGCCACCAATATATTTAGGACATTATAAATTTAAGCCAATTGTGGGACTTGAGCAGTCTGAAATCAGTCTGATAAAATAAAAATGATGGTGCTTGCAGTTACTATTTATCAGTACGATGGTCCCTTGAAACCAGTTGCATGTTATTTTGAGGTGTGGTTCTATGACTTGTACCTGCTGCTGAATACATTACATAAGTAATCTTCTGTTTTTGCAGACCTAGCAACAGAGATGTCTACATGGGATGGCGTGATTGTGACTCCCTCAGAGAAGGCATATGAGAAGCCTCCAGAGAGGAAGGAGGAGGAAGATGAAGCTTTGGAGGAGGGAGGGGACGGAGAGGACGAGAGCATGGAGACCCAAGAGTGATGAAGAGGTTCGAGCGTCACCGCTGTATCACATTTATAAACTGACACTTCCAGGTTTGTGTACTCTGACGAGCAGGATCTTGTTCTGCTTTCTTTCCACAGTTGGTGATGTTATGGTCCCCTCAGCCTGGCCAGTGTGTGCTCTGAAGGACCGGCAGGAGGAGAGTTCACATGACAGCCGCTGGTGCCCTGATGTCTTTGCGGAATTTTTTTTTTTTTATTATTATTATTATTATTGGTGGTGTAATTTTATCTTGGTTTTGTTTGTACTTCCTTTTTGTAACAGTTGACATAAACCTATTTCTAGTTTTGCTGAGTCTTCTCTGTGCCGCCAGCAAAGCAGTCAAAGCTGAAGGTGAATGGAGTAGAAAGAACACGCAGTCCAGTCACACGCGCTTTATTGCAGGCAGAAATCCAGCTCATGAAAATCAAACTTATGGAAAGTGAAATTTAGATTTGAGCACACAAACCGTACAGAAGGCTCATGAGCCCCTGTTCTCCGTGCTGTACAGGTTTACTGAAGAAACATGGTAAACATTGGGAACAATCAGATCTGGCTCTGGGTGCATTTGTTTGAACGGTTAAAAACAGACATTGAATCATTTATCCTAGTCAGAATTTTAAGAAAAATACAGCCCATAATGGTAACAATTTTACTATTTTGACTGGAAAATAAGAATTTAGTCTAATTCTAAGCACGTGGCTTATTTATGCGTTAACACTGGTGACAGAGTGTAGGTCTGCACCTGGATCAACACTGTTACATGTAAACCTGTGAAGGTGTTTAAGCTAAAAAAAAAAAAAGGAATCAGCTCTGACATGGTGGGACTGACCAAGAGCTGCATTAGCCAAGATCACTGTAAGAAGTACAATTGTTAATAGTTAATGGGGAATTTTAGCCCTGGCCACCAGTCTGTGCAGTGGATCCAGCTAATGCACATCATTTATATGAATACTGAATAGTTTTAGCACAGGCTTCAGACAGTCTGACCAGGTGTTGGATTAGTAAATGGTAAACTGATAACATTTCTCATTGCATGCAGGTCAAAGGCCTGACCAGCATCCTGCATGTTATACTGAGAATGGAAGATTTACTGCAGTGATTCAAACAAGGTCCTGCAGATGTTTTCTGAAAGGACCCCAATAGTTAAATCAATTACCTGTTAAAAATGGAAGAGAATATCTAAAATAAACGCACTAAGTGAAGACAGTAATGTCACATCGTGTAGAAAATTTACATCACTTGGACCCCGGTGGGCTTGTAGACACAATCTGGTGGGTCAGTATTTCAGATAATCTTCCACTAACGCTGTTAGAACGACTAAAATCTGATAGCATTGGGAGATATAAACGCGGGGCTGTGGCGTGTAGAGCGCTCGCCCCTAACAGCGTCTTCACGTGAGGGAATTGGAGGGTTTTAAAGCTGCTCTCTGATCAAAGGCAAAGCAAGAACTGTGTTCCAACATGCAGGTCAGTAATAACATGTTAACCAGTGTGCGATGCAGGGTTATAGAAACTCTTCAGGAGTCCTTGTAACCGTTCATTTGGAGATTTGAAGGAACTTGATCTATCGCACGCCCAACATATGGTGGCAGTACAACAGCTTCTGTAGTCGAGGACCGTGACCGTAAGATGCAAAATTGCCATTGTGTTAACCTCATTCGATTTTTCTCGGCCCCTGTGATGACTCAAATTGACGTCACCTCTGAGTATCTTGGTTTACGGCTTGAGTTTGAGCCAGGGATGGACCATGGTGAGGATGGAGAGCACAGAGGAGGCCAGGCCACAGGCCCCAACAAAGCCCGGCCCTGTAGGATAAATTCCCAACCGGTCCAGTGGGATGAAGATATCACAACTGTTCTTCACCAGGTCCAACAGTAGCGGCGGGTTGCTGTACAGCACAGTCACCACCAGATGGAGCTGTCTGTAGAGCCAACGGAAATTCATGGGTTGCATGGCTGGTAAGGAGAGGGGGGACAGGTGGTCAGCTGGCAGAGGGATGCTGGAGGAGGGTGAAGGTGGGGATTTGGTGGTTCTGGAATGTGCTTCACGCTCCATGAGGAGATGGAGCTCGTAGGCATCTCGGGTCAGGTTCAGGATCAAAGCAAAGAGGTAGTACCTGCAGAGTTGAAGCGCATAGTTTATAATTACTGAATTTTAAACCCCACACTTCAGCTACCTGAAATCACCAAGAAACACTCGAAATGATTGACCCTGACTTTAGCACTCAGTGCAAATGCAGCATTTCATTATTCTCAGGACTTTTGCATGAGAAGAATCCTCAAACTGCACATGCAGGCACGTTTTTCCCCATGAAGCCAGGTATACAGCACAGAAAGAACTGCCATTAGTCTGTTAGCGCAGCTCTGGTTTCATGCACGTCAGGTTTAAATTGCAAGAAAAATGCAGCTGAGCTGCTGTGTCCTCTAGAAACTGCATCACTGTCACTAGAGGTGAGTGGAGTATTTATACAGCACTTTTCTACTCTTACTGAGCTTTTAGTGTAAAAGTAAGAGTTTCACAAAGGAATCAGCAGTGTTTTTAGACACTTGAGCGCCATGTTTGACATGGACCTGAATGAATCCGTGATCCGAAACACGAGTCTACCAACAAATTACTTGGAACTCATGTGATCATATAGTTGGATGCGCACAATTAACTGGATTAATCCTGCCACTTTTAATGAAGACAAAAGGCCCAACAAATGTCTGCATGCCGTGTTGTGCTATTCTTTCCCCGCCATGCTGTCTTCTACAGGTTTTCTGGTCACAACTGTGGTGGCTGTGGTGTCATTCAGCTGCTCCCTCCAGTGACTCATCTTTCATTATGACCTCGGTAAACCCGCCGCTTTGTGTGCCGCCGGTAACGTCATCCCACAGCCTATTCCTGCAGCCTATAACTGCTGCAGAATTTTGCTGAATGATAGGTGTTGCCACATCAGCACTGATACGGGAGCAAAAGTCTTCAAAATTGGAAATAAAGACATTGCAGTGTGTTTTTTTCCCCACAAAGTCACATCTTTTCAAACTGTTGCAACATCTCCCTCTGTATAATCAGCGCATCTCTGAGCTTCTCTACTGATATATTATTAAAATGGTGATAAAACCCAACAAAATCATACACTCGTGTCTTCAGCCCAGTTGTGGCGCAGCCATTCACAAGGCACTGCACACACGAGGTGTATAAAATGGCCCTTAATCATCTATGTCAGCAGGAGTGGACTTCCTGGCATCCTTGTTCTATAGCCTCAGTGAGTTTGGCATATCTGCAGATGAACCACTTCTCCAGCTACAGCTGAAATCCAAGACAGCCAAAGGACCAGAGACTCACCAGGGAGGACGCTGAATGGCATCAAGGACTTTGTTTCAGGCCCTCAGTAGACTGGGCAGGGCTAGCTGGTTAATTGCAATTCAGTAAATTAACTTTAAGAAAATGTACGTAAATATAGCATGACCTGTACAGTGATATGAGACCGTTAAATCACAAGTCCCCTATGCATTTGTTACTAAAACATAACAAAGTCAAGACAAAAAAAGAGTCTCACACACCTGAAGGATCTCTGGCTCCACTTATGCTGGTCAAGTTTGGAGATGAGGCCAGTTTTGCCTGCCCACAGCACATTGTCACAGGCAAAGTACATGGCTCTGTTAAGGTGGCTGATGGTCAGACAGAGCCTCAACACGCTGTCAGAGAGATGGATGGCCCTTTTGGCCGCCTCCAGTGCCTCCACAGAGTTCCCCAGGCGCAGCACTGCAGAAAAACACACATCAGTCGTACTTAAGCTTTGGCACCTGGAAAACGACTCAGGCTGGCTGTGACTCACATTTTCTCGTCAGACTCATGTGTGCTTCCAGCTGACTGACAGTTCTGCGGACCTCAGCTGCCGCCGCATCCTTGGGCAGAGTGGATCCCAGCAGCGTGCAAGCATACTGAGCAGCCCTGTAAAATGCACAGCATATACTCAACTTTGGTCAACACACCTATTTCATATAGAAGCCCCAGGAAAGCAGAGAGAGCAGAACTGCTTCAAATCAGCTTAAAAGATGAAGCAGGAATTCAACTTTTTGAAAATTTAATCTTAAGGAGGACTTTGTACTTGGGGAGCTGGCAGGTTCAGACAGTGTAACGTCAACAACACAGAGCTGCTCACATAGCGGGGTTTATAGTAGCAGGGAGAGCTGTTGTACATGGAGGTAGTGTACAGAGTGGTACACCCGGTCTGTGGGCCGCTCCTGCTTGTGCTGTTGTTGGTCTGTGAAGTTATAACATGCAGTTATGATCTTGGGGGACAGCACTAGACCGCAGGCGCGCACCCGTGCAGTCCCCCAAGATCCTGCGCGTGGCTGAAAGCGGATGACATACGTATCTGCCAAATGCTGATTGGCTGAGAAGTGGGCCGGAATAGGGAAGGGAGTAAGAGCGGAGTTCACCGGGAACGCGAGAAAAAAACTTCAAAGATTAAAAAAATACAGCACAAAAAGCACAGGCAGTGGCTGCAGCGACACGTTTCATTGTTTAACACCGACTTCAGCTCTTTGTGTCTTATAACTTCGCTCTATCGGCGGCTCGCTGACAAACCAACAAAAACACAAGCAAGAGCGGCCCACAGACCAGGTGTACCACTTTGTATTGTACACTGCCTCCGTCTGACAATAGAAGCGCTCACACTGCTAAATCCCGCTTCAATCAGCTTCAAACACGGAAATCGGAGCAGCTGTAACATCCAGCCAGCAGCTTTATCACTCTAGCAGAAACTGAGCCAATAAGCACAGTGAATCCAGCGTGTGAATCTAAAGTGACTTATCTGACAGCGTCAGTAACATCACCTGATAACTCTCTCCTTGGCTTGGCTCTGAGCATTAAAGCGAACCCAAGAGTCCATGCTTGTTTGCTGCTCTCGATCTGTAACAGCTGCTCGGCTAGCTGTCAACCTGCCACCCTAGCTCCGAGTGCTTTGCTGAAGCGGTTTATTAAGAGATTTTTAATCCCAGAAGCACTTCTATATCTGTTTTAACCCCGCTTTCTACACTTAAGGGTCCTAGGAGAGAGCAAGAGGGTCAAGCCAGTATTTAGTTCTTCTTCTTCTTCTTTTTCCTTCTTCTTCTTCTTCGATGTGGCTGGTGCTTGGAAAACCAACAAAGGTCCGCTGCTGCCACCTGAAGGCTGAAGATTGCAATCAAATCGATAAATTACTAATATTATTAAGAACAACAGTAATAATGTATTCTCACGATTAGAACCTATTTTCTTAAAAAAAAACTAAATGGGATTTCGGTATATTGCTTTATTTTCAAGTTCATTCTCTAAATTCCTGAAACATGCTGAATTCTTTCACGGATTCGTATCTGTGACCTGTTATGGGCCTCCGGGGCCACCGTCTTCCTCTGTTGGCTGCTCTTGAAAGGTGTCACCACAGCAGATCTTCTGACTCCTCCTGATCCACATATTTGATAAGCAAAGATTTTACGCCTGATACCCATCAAGTGCTTCCAGGCACTACAGATAAAAATCAGCTTTTAGCCCTCTACTTGGTACAATATGCACTGTCCCTGCTAAATAAACTAACTAGATAAAACAAGTAAACGGAATCAGGATGAGCCCAGTGAGGTGTTTACCTCCTCTGAAAAAAAACTTTTTTTGTCTTGTAAATATTACCTTGATTATTTGTTGAAATTCTACCTGCCTATATCATCATTCATAGTTTCAAAATCAATCACTTTTATTCCTCCTTCTTCATAACTTTTGATCATGTCAGCTTTTCTAATGAAAATGAGGATGTTTATTTCTTTTATGGTTTTTGTGGAAAGGGATAAAGAGTGCGTGGAGTATATTAGTCTGGAGATAAATTCAGTTTTTGTCAATAACGATCTTCCAAATAACCAATTATTTAGAATTCTTCTGGATTTTTCAGTTGGCTTCTGGATGTTCTTACTGTAACCAGATTTAGAGTCTTTGGACACTAATATATCCAAGTAACCCTTTTCACTGGGATATAGTACAACACATCTTCAGAATACTTAAAAGTTCAGATTTATTAAGGCTAAGAATTAGGCCTGAAGCCTGGGAGAATGATTCCACCACCTGAAGAGCGACAGGTATTTGTTCCTTATTTTTCAAAAACAGTGTTGTGTCATCCGCTAATTGACTAATAACTATTTTATTTCCATCTATAGTAATTTTTTTTAACCTGATGGACAGTAGCTCAGTGACAATAATAAACAATAGTGGAGACAAACTGCACACTTGTCTTATGCCTCTTCCTATATTGAATCTTGGGCCTGTACCTTCAGGAAGGGAAACACAGCTATTAATATCTGTGTGTAACATCTTAATTATATCCAAAAAAAAATATTCTCCATATCCAAAATATTCTAATGTATTATAAATGAAGGTATGTTCAACTGAGTCAAATGCTTTTTGAAAATCAAGGAATAAAATATAAGTGTCATCTTCCACCAGATCTCTGTAATCTAGAAGATCTAAAACCAATATGATATTATTATGAATTAATCTACCTTTCATGAATCCTGATTGTGAGCTGCTTATGATTTTTGAAAGACCTGCTTTTAACCTAGACGCGAATGCCATGGTAAGAAGTTTATAGTTTGTATTGAGAAGAGTAATAGGCCTTAAATTATTCAATATTCTTTTGTCTTTCTCCAGTTTAGGGATTCATTTTCAGATCTTCTGTGACATTAGTAATTTGGCAAAGCAAAGTTTTATTTTTAAGATTGTTGCTGTATCCATAAACATTAATCAAAATAAAAGTGTTTTTTTTCTATTTTTAAGACGCAAGCTGTACAGTGACCTACATTATCCATCCTTTCTGAAACAACTTCCCCAGAAAATTTATGAAAACAAACTGCAACTCCTGCAGAGCCATTAGATCCATGACTAAAAGTAATTTTATCTCCCCATTGCTGGGACCAAAATTTAACATCTGACTTATCAGATATTTGACCTTAGCCCCTTACAAAAAAAGAAAAAACACTTTTCTTTTGACTGAGTCTTTTAGACCCCAGCATTAAAGTAGGTGGGTTTGAAGAGGATTTGAAGCGTTCGCCATTCATTTCGAATGGCAAAAATAAAATTCATAAAAAGTTAAATATTTTAAAAAGTATAAAAGTTACAAAAAAGAAAAGTAATATTACAATTCTTCTTAAAATCCCACAATAAGTGGTGATCCTTTTACTACCCTGTCCTCACTAACGGTTGTTGCAGGTGTTTTTTTTTTTTTTTTTAAATTATACAGTTACCTTAAACATTATCTTCTTCAGCACTGCATCCTCCAAGGAACAGTTTGTTGTAATTGGCAGGATTTACCACTGCCAAGAACTAACACATCTAAGCTGTCACGAAGAGATACAGTACTCAGTCCCAATAATAGTTGAACTAAAATGCTAATATAGCTGAAAATAGCGACTTACACATGCAGCTCTTTTTGTGGTGTTTTGAGTAAGGATTACTCTACAAACCCGTGAACAGACAGGAAGTTCCTTAGAGACCCCCACCTGTATATCCTAACCCCTAACCCCGCTGCTTCCTACAAACTGACTTCCTTGCCAATACTGCTGTTCACAACCACCACTAGATGGCGCCAAAATGAGTACAGCTACATAATTTTCTAGTTTCTTACTAATTACTGTTTCCTGTGTAATTCAGTATTAATAAGGGTGAAATGAGGACAATGTTGAGCTGGTCCTTTAGGTGAACAGCAGGACTTCTGTCTACAGGTGAGCAATCTATATGCAAAATAATGTTTCCAATAAGTACACCACAGTAACGACTGTTTGTCAGGAGCGAAAATAAAGCCCAGGAAGCCTCGAAATATCTTTTTTCCATTTTAATCAATACCAACTGTAATTCCTGCACTTCACATGGAAAAGTACATGTTTAATAGTTATGAATAACCAGACAGTAGCAATCTACAGGTGCTTTGGTAGACACATCATGAAAGTGATTGATTGTAGAAAGATCTGGATAACGTGATGATGATGATGATGATGACGAGTTTCCCGTAAAGCCTACTTTAACACTCGAACGTCCCCGTGGGAACGTGAGCAGAAGGAAACAGATGTTTATGACATGCTTATATTGTTCCTGCTAAAATGAAAGTAGTGGCAAGCATACTTTGATATATTTTACTCACCAAAGACTAAGGCAATAAATAACACTACTCATGTACAAAGAGTTATTTGTTAATAAGACCTCTGATCTCTCGCACACCTTGTAATATCTTCACAGAGCTACACTGAAACCTGAGGGAGCCACAGAATATCATCAAAGGGTTTTAACAGCTGAGAAACCAGTTCACAATGTGCAACATCGATCTTCATAGTGTATTCGTACAATCCAGTGTTGGTGCGTCTACTACAACAAAAGGCACACAGAACAAATATGCATATGTTAATGGCTGATCACTGTAAAGCAGCTGAATCAGACAACAGAATGTTTCTCAGATTCCACAGTGTCCAAGTATCTCTACAGATAAACTGGTTGGTACATTTATTCACATTTAGATCTAGATCAACATACAACATTCCCATATAATACAGTTAACGTTTTCTCCAAAATTTTAGTCAAGTCACAAGAAAGCAGATTTCTCTCTAAATGGTGAACTCACCGAGGACAAGCCCCCCCCCCCCGTGCTGTGAGCAGTGCACTCGAACTCTGCGGCGTTATCCTCCTCCGTGTTTGGGTGTGTGTGTGTGTGTGTGGGTGTGTG
>JAVDPK010050162.1:0-20890 GCA_034780415.1 Cichlasoma orientale
AGAAAGAAAGAAAGAAAGAAAGAAAGAAAGAAAGAAAGAAAGAAAGAAAGAAAGAAAGAAAGAAAGAAAAAGAAAAACCTTCAGTGTGGGAAACTGAAGAGACATTTCTAAAATAAATAAATACCATTTAAATGAAATAAAAAGTGAGAAAAACTAAGAGATTCTTTCCCAAGTATGTTTAAAGAAGAGGCCAAAAGAGGTCACTGACTCAGCTGATGCGATTTCCTCGGGCAGATCAGGGCCCTGACTGCAGAGTCCCCTTTAGTTTTCAGCTGGCCCATAGAATAGGGAAAAAGACCTCTGCCCTCTCTGTTCTCAAAGGATGTCTAGTGCTCAGAGGTCAGAAATATAGCCAGAGAATCAACACAGGGCCACAAATGTAAGCAGTAAAATCTTAAAATCTTTTCTAAAACATACTGGAGGCCAAAGGAAAGCGACTATCATAGGAGTGATGTGATCACCTCTTGGTTTCAGACAAAACCTTGTAGCTGTGCCCTGCAGAGTCTGGAGGCTGCTGCAGCAGATATTCCCATACTGTCCCCTGCTCTAGCAAACAGAAAGCTGTGTACAGTGCACAGTGAAAGGCCACATACCATCAGCAGCAGCCATTAAGAGGTTGTTGCTAACCTCGAACAGTCTCTGTGACATGACACTTCTTGAACCCTCATTTGACTCAGAAGTGTTGCCTTGACACAGACGTTTTACTTGGCCACCATTTTTTCTAATATTTTTTGGTCAATTGGAAATGGGTTTAGATATGTGAAGTAAAGGGAGATGGGTTCAACAAAGCAGTTATAAAACAATCAAGAACACAAACATTTGGCAAGAACCTCTTAAAGAATTAAAACAAATTTAATGACCTACTGCTCGTTAAACATTTAAAATTCATTTGCATTGAGGAGGGTGGAAGACACGCTTTCTAAAAGTTCAGAGCGCTGTGATCTAACTGGTCCAAACTATCTTGGTGTGGACAGAGGACATCAGAGTAAGTAGCACTTCAGGTAAGAGGGGATTTTATTGATTTCCTTTATCAATAAAGTCGGATAAATAGGGCACAAGGAGAGTCTGGATTTATCACCTGATGGGCAATCGGAAATAAAAATCCAGGACTGTGTTGATGGGGGAAAAGTTGTGAAAAACAAGTGTGTTCTTGCAATCTTTGCCATGTTGTTATTTGGCAAGAATGCTATAATAATAGCTCTTTTGTATATATATTTTTTTACTTGCAGACATTTTCCATTTGCGTTCTGCTTTCCAGCATCGCCTTGTATAGCTGCAAATATTGTTGTTTATCTGAGGCTGCATTCTTTCCACGGGCTAACAACAAAATATTTAGTGAGGACAAGCAAACAGAATTTAAATGCTTTATTATAGAATATTTAGACCATGTGAGCTTTGGCTTAAAAATGCAGCACTTTTGACAGATCTTGCTCTTTTAAGATGCCGCTATATGAAAAGCAGGGCGCTATTAGTATGAGGTGATTCACGGTTCACAAAAAATAATGCATTTCTGATCTAATCTACTGTTGTGTCCCATAATTCAACAGGGGATGTTTTTACACCCAGACACAATCTATAATATGACTGCTCTTATGTGTCAGTCTGCATGCATACCAATTACCACCAGCACAACGACTGACCCTGGGCTGGTTGAAAGAATGATAGAGTGGTGGACACAGTTTCATCAATAGTTTGTAACCAAGATTCAGTTAAATATAAATAAATGCATCATAAATAAATCATTAAAACTGAAAGCCTTCCTGGATTGAGATCACACACTGCACAGTCATTTTAAGTGTATTTGTGCTGGGAGCTGAAATTGATTCGTCCAGATCTTTAATAGATTATTAATAATTCTCAGTGGGGTGTGCATCATGCTATAAAACTGGAATGCTGTGAATGAAATCAGCTCTTACCTCTGGCATGTTTTTCAGGCGCTCAGGAAAGTTTCTTGGTTCTACGCTGCATCAAAGGCAGGGCTGATTGTTTGGCGTATGTATGTATTTGTTTCCTAGCAATGGCCAATGGTGTCCTAAGCTTAAAGAAACAGGCTCGTGTCTGGAGGTTACCTGAAGAGTCTAGGTTGTGGAAATTAATGAGAAGAATTTTTCTGTGGTTGCAGCAGGCAGCCCTCAAGCATGAGTTAATGCAATTCCATGAACTGCGTATAATCCTCCCTTCCCTACACAGCTTTTGCCCCTGGGATGCAAATGAATGGGAGCTACGAGTCTACATCACTGGTAAAGTAAATGTAAACATTGTGTAAATTCCTTAACAACAACAGAAACCATTATTTCAATAAATATGGTGCTGGGGTGCCACGAGGAGGGCGTTGCCATGATCAAAAATATTCAAGGGCGTGAATGAGTGATTAGACTAACTGGTAAATCAAGTCAAACGAATTCAGAAAAAAAATGTTCCGGGGTTGCTTGCAGCGGTTTCCTGGGTGCATTGTGATATTCTGAGGCTGAGTGAGAAGTTTTTGTTTTTGTTTTAGATGATGTGCATCAAAATCCACAATTACAGTAAGTAACGGATTCACGTTTCCATTGAAATCTTCACAGAATACCCAAATACCACACCTTATTTGAGAGTTACTGACCTAGATGCACAGCTATATGATACTAAACTCACTAATCAGCTTCCTCTCTTAATTAATGTTGCTGTGCAGTGTACTGCAGAAACCCATATTTGGAACAACACTGTAAGATGGAAGATGGGTGTGGTTTGAGCATCAGGGACTGGCTCATTGATTCCCTTTAGCCCTTGAGGCTGGCTTTGAGAGCAGGTTTCAAGGGCTCTCATTACCGACACGTACATGTAAAGCTGTTCAATGCCGCTTGAAGCTGTCGGCACAGAACCCCTAAATTGAGCACTGCAGTGAGGATGATGGATAGTCTTGTCCAAGATACAGATGGCTCCTGCAGGGGGTTTGGTCCCCCTTTGGGACAAGTCAGCTGAGCTGAAGACCACATGTTGACAGCCAGACCCTCTTTGCAGTGCAACATACAGCACCACAGAGTCATCCATAACAGCTGTGAGACCATGCATGTCCCTCTGATGTTCCGCTACTACCACACAATCAATAAAGCAGCCAGGTGTAACACTAACAACTCCCACATGCATCCATTCTTGACTGTACATAGGCATGTGTGATGTGTTTCCCTTCTGGAAACTAATATCCCAGTAAATCATTCCCATTGCATCGTAATTACATAATTGTCATATAAGGATGATGATAATAATAATAAATATTGCAAATTTCAAAGTCTTTTTCTAAACAGAACAATTTGGGATGCACACGGCAAAGTCGTTGCCACCGAAATTAAAAAGAGAGTCTCTTCATGGAAGTAATGTAAACAATCACAATTAATTGATCCCAACAGACAAACTGTTGCCCGCTGCTTCCTAAGAGCTTATTTATTATTACGAGCGTTCCGCTGCCACAACTTCGCTGTGAAGTTGTTGCGGCGACTAAGCAAGTGCAGCCCATAAAGAACAGGAGGATCTGCACCGTGTGTCGCTTTGACTGAGAGCAGGAAGGTAGTGGGTGATGAAGTGCGTCAGTGTGAGAGCGGGCTCTAGGGTCACGTGTCTTTGTGTCCTGCTCTTTGAATAGGTTTTGCCCTCCCGGTCCCTCTGGCTCCAGCTTTCCTGTTGGTACAGGTAGAGCTAATCACAGACCGTGGTACTGGGTGCATGAAGTCGGCGCTGAATAAAACATGGAGTGAAAAATTTAATCAAGAGAGGGCATCTGTGGCTGTCTCTGTCTGCTGGTACCAACACTCGAGCTATTCACCACATGTGTCCTCATACTAATGACAAGCCTAAAAGGAGGCAGAGGGCAACCTCTTTTCATAATCAAAGTGTTTTTATTCATGACATGTCTATTAATTAGTTTGGAATAGTCTGAACCGTGTGCTCAGGAGAATTTAAATTGGCTGAAGAGGATTTGCCCTTTCTCTGTTGAGCCAATGATTTCTTGGCGTGTCTTTATAACCAGGGAGGGACAAAGAGGGGGAGAAAAGGAGACAAAGAGATAGAATGGGTGTGTGTCTATATCCTTCTGTTTCTCTATCTTTTTTCTCTCTCCATCTGAGTGACTCATGGAGCCTATAAATCACTGGGGGGCAGCAAAATTGAAACTGTCAGTGGTGTTTGCCTTGTTTCACTGTATCTAAGCTAGGTGAGGGTATTATAAAGAAGGATACCTTAACGCATTCCAATTTCTCTTTGAGCTTCATTTGATATGTTATCAAAAAAAAATAGGCTATGAAAGTTAGAAATGTGCTACAGAAGTATTAAACAACCTTAAGGAGACAATTTTCAGCTGACAGATTGTGTTATATTTTGCCAGAAAAAGGTGGAAGAAAACGAGTGTGAAAGTGTATCTGTAAAGGCTGCTTCAAGCGGTTTCATTGTGGGGGGAAAAAAAATAATGCAATGTAATTTTCTCTCATAAATGCATTATATGGAACAACACCAGGGTCTTAAGAGAAAAACTAATTACAAACCTTACTGCCTTATAGGATTGTGTGCTATCTAAAATCCTGCACCCATGTTTTATTCAGCTGTAACAATTGGCATGACTTAGATAATTAAATGCCTTCTCTCTTGGCTTAATCTGTATAATCTGTGTCTCCCCCTCTACAGAAAAGAAGCTATTAATGGCCATTTATGTCTGCTGTCATTAAACCGTCGCTTCAACTTATGCGACTGTACAGTTGGGCTCAGTGGTATTTGTCTGCTTTCATTCCAACTGTGAATCAGCAGCGGCATCCAATTCAAAAGCACAACAATGGAACCGTGTAAACAACCTGTCTCTGGTACAGTTAACAAACAGGCGTGCCGTATTGACACTTGTCAAGACATAATCAGCAGTGATGTTTTAGTCATGGTGAAGGATGAAACAGGAGGCAAATTGTTTGCTAATTCTCATTTCACACTCCCAATGTGAAATCAGCCCGGCACACGGAGCGCCGGTTCCTTACAAGCACAATGGCCTGGCTCACTGCATAACACCAAATTATCTTTCCCCCGGCTTAATTATTCATTAGGCAAACATAATTAATTTAAGAAGCTTCTCTCACAGGAAGTGTTTCAAATAAAGGCCAGAAGGACAGCTTTCTGCTTAATCATTGACTGAACACAGAGCACAGCCAAGAACCTGCAAGGGTCTAAATGCTTTTTAAAATATAAACTTAATGTGAGCTAATATTTTCTTTTCTTCAGCGCTGAAAATATGGGCCCCTCTCCAAAATGTGCTGCAGCTATCGATTCAGCTGATCCAGCCAGAAAGTTAGGCTCTCAAACTTTAATGGCAGTGAGTAAAATGTAACCGCCACACTCGTGTTAGCAATGGATGAAATCATTACATGTTTTTTTGTTTTTTTCGACTTAAGAAGCGGTTGTATCATTTTCGAGTTCTAATTTGTGCACATCATTTAGCAGACCTCATGTCGCCTCGCGGCGTCTGACAGGGGCCGTAATGCCTGTGTGACTGAGGGGGTGTGAGACCCACATAGAAGGATTTTTCTTCCGTGGCTTTTCTGAGCCAATCTATCTCCGACTCCACGCATTTACCAGAAAAACACCCTAATTACACACACTGCATACAGAGGCACACACGCACAAACTTTGCCCTCTATTCTCCTCCTTTATCTCTCCCTCCTTCCCTCAATCTTCCGGATCCTAACAGAAGCGTCTCGGAGAGAAGGAGCAGGCTTTGATGTATCTTCTCCGTGATTCTGAGCTTTCAGATCAAGGGGCTGTTTGTCTTCAAGCTCACCAAATCCTCAGACAGCCCGAGACAAAGAGCAAACATGCTGAAGTGCCTTTCCAGATCCATTTGCGTAATGGCAGAGCTGTCTGCTGTGTTCACGCGCTGACCCTTCCTTTTTCTTTTTCTTTTTTTTGTCGCAACCTCTTGTGCCACTCTGCTCCGACAATCATTGCATGCTTTTGTACGCCATGTTATTATTTTTACTCTACCTACTTATTTTTCAGCTTTGATGAGATGTTCTAATTAAAGGATAAGGGTTCTTAATGGTTTTACTATTGTTTGCGTTCACTTTATTTCAAGTAACGTTTCTTCCAGCAATTACTTTCTGCACACTAACAATCCCCACACACGTATTACCATGGAAACAACCAGATTGTTGTTTCCCCCTGAGGATCTATTAAAGCACTTCTTTTCTGAGGATCTATTCATGAGTCAGTGAAAGGGGTGAATATGACACCTGCTTTGTCTGCCAGTGTGTGGCTTGGTCAATAAGTTTTGCTGTAGATTCTTCAAAGCAAACTGTAAAGACAGACAGATTGTTTTGCTCGGGTGCTCGAGAGAAAATATCAGAATGGTTTTGTTTATTTAGAAAGTAAAGGGACTTTTTTTTTTTTTTTAGCTTTTTCCTTCAAAACATTTAACTTCTTTTGACTTAAACTTCTGTATATGCGTTGTACTTTTAGCTGTTAAACACAGTGTGTTTAATAAGTCACTCGATCGCATTTTGTTGTTGTTGTTTTTTGGGTTTTTTTATGCCATTATTCTCCACAAATGCTTCTGTTCTTCTGGGAAATAAAAAAAATACAGGTAAAAAGATGAATTATGACATTATGTCTCCCCTCCTTTATGAGGCCCCGTCCCCTCCACCTGTATTTAATAAGACTTTTAGTCTGGTGTATTTATAGTCCAGTCGGTGCCCTCAGTTCATCTGTGTTTATCCTATGTGTTAACCACAGGATTTGTTGTTGCCTTTTGTTGCGCTTGTTCATTTGGACTCTGCTCCCACCACTTCCTGACTTTTATCTGGCTTATTTTTGTAACCTTTTATGAGAAAACTTTTAGAGAGTGCCTTTTGTTTTTGCACACTGCCTGCAGTGTCCTGCGTCTGGTTCCTCCCTCTTGACTGAACGGTGTCAGCTTGTGTTTTAAAAGCGCTGAAATGGCAGCGAGGATAAATTGAACATACCTTAACCTAAATTTTCACAGTATTAATAATCTTTCACCGTGCAAGAGAAGCCATGATAGAGCGTTTTTAATTTGAAATGAAGTCAGCGAAACATCTGGAAACATTTTGCCAAATAAAATGCAGTTTATGTTTATTAACTAAAGAACATAAGTAATTGCATTTGGCAATAGTTCAGATTTAGAGTTTTCCTCATTGACTAGTAAACAGCTATCCATCCGTCTTCTTCTGCTTATCCTTTTCTGGGTCATGGGGGGACCTGGAGCCTATCCCAGCTGCCATGGGGCTAGAGGCAGGGTACACCCTGGACAGGTCCCCAGCCTGTCACAGGGCCAACACAGACCTTCATACCTGCTGGCAATTTAGAAACACCAATTAACATAACCCCATGCCTTTGGACTGTGGGAGGAAGCCAGAGAACATGCAAACTCCACACAGAAGGGTCCCAGCCAGATGCTGGATTTGAACCCAGGACCTGCTTGCTGTGAGGCAACCACTGCACCACTGTTTTGCCCCACAGCGAATCCCCAAAAGACTCACCCCGCTTGCAAGCAGTCGGAAAACCATTTACACGCCTTTAGAATATGTTTAAACTTGTGACTTTCAATTAATCCACACGTTTGTCTTTATAATCAGTTTAAACTGACTACAATAGGAAATGTTCATTCACCAATCCCACTGGTTTAAGGGGCGACACGTCCGGGTGTCTTGAAACCTTTCTCTTTCTTT
This sequence comes from Cichlasoma orientale, assembly GCA_034780415.1. Classification (NCBI taxonomy): domain Eukaryota; kingdom Metazoa; phylum Chordata; class Actinopteri; order Cichliformes; family Cichlidae; genus Cichlasoma; species Cichlasoma orientale. Next base: position 7,695 of record JAVDPK010050162.1, read on the forward strand.
TACAGCTGAGTGCAGTATGGACAAGCCTGTGGTTAACTTTGTTAAGAGTTTCGAAGGTTAAAATAAGGAAGTGGATGCACGGAGCACACTCAGAAATGGCAAGGGATGCTGAGACAGAGTTCACATACAGACAATGAAAGGAAAAGAAGCAGAATAAAATGACTCCAAAATCACAGCAGAAGTTTAATCCAATTTCCCTGGCAGTCAAAGCTGTGCAGAAATCACTGTGGTTTGTCCCCTATAAAAGCCACAGGGATGGTTATATGCCATCCAAATATCACCAGGCAATCCTGAAGCACCAAAAGCAGAATAAATCAATAATCTATAACAAGAGAGACCGATTTAAAGGGAATCGGTTGCATAGGAAAAGAAGTCAAAATCAATGTGACCAAGTAAAAACAGGCATGGGCTGAAAGGAATGAAGCAATCTCCCTTTTGGTTGCAGGGTTGATATTCAGGTTACTCTGTGGATTATTATTCAACAGCAGACCTTTCTACAGCTGTTCGCTCTCTAGCTCTTCTCTTGTCTTGATTTTTTTCCTTTCTTTTTTTTTTTTGGAAATAAATCCAAAAAACTCAAATTACAAACATACACAAAGAAAACACGGATCATTACATCATTGTTGCATATTTGTCATGCTAGTAAGACATCACTGTAACTTACACGACTTAAACAGAGCCGGAGCTTCTTGAATAACCTGCGAGCAAACCGTGGCTCTTTGCAGATACAGTATGAACTGATATTCATGAAGGGAGCATGTGCAGTGTGCATATCTCACGCAAACTTCAAGTCATTCTTACATACATTTTTTTAGAGCAAGTCAAGCCTGTTACGATGAAGTGGAAATGGAAAAACAAGGCAAGATAGAATTTAACTTGAAACAAGCAATTTCACAGCACTTGCATTTCGTGTATTTTTTGTTTGTTTGCGCTCTCTCTCTCTCTCACACACACACACACACACACACACACACACACACACACACACACACACAGTAATACCTACAGTTTTTCATTCGGAAGCTGTATTTTAAATATTTGACCTGGTTATTTTTTAACTCACAAAGCTGAAGCCTTTTTCCATTCAGGAGTTTTTGTTCTGCCTGTGATGCCAGAACGAACACCACCAAATAAAACACCACTTCACAACTGTCTCCTATTTCGCATTTCTCCTTTGCTGTTTGTTTTTATCCCAAAGTCTAATAGCATGTGGTGCAAATGGCCTTTTTACATACAAATGACTAATTAAAGGAGCATCTGAAACCAGGCTAGTGCACGTGCGTACAATTTCCAGATTATTGAGATTTATAAGAGCACCGAGCACACATGTGGCTTAATAAATCACATGAATAGAATACGTTTGCCCATTTTCTGCCTCTGTGCGTACACACAGTTTTCATCAGGACTCTACACAGAGTTTTAGGCATCAGGCCCCTGAACCAGAGCCAGGGAGCGTCCCTACAGCCTCTCAGCAGAAATAGCTTTGTCAAACTCAGTTAGCCGCCTCTGAGGGGAAACACCTCTTTCCACAGTAATACACCAACTATTCACATCATGTCCCTGCCTCTGCCTGAGCTACCTCATCAATCCACACAGCAACAAAGGTAAACAGCCTCACACCTTCCAAACAGAGGCCTGTGCTACTTTGTTGACAAAATGTATGTGCAAACTGCCTGCACAGAGGGTAAGCTTCTCGCAGGACAGGCTGAGCTTCATTTACAGAGGGTAATTGCACTGGAGCCAAGTGGTGCACTTTTGTGATGAGATTTTTTTTTTTTTCCAGCTTTACTAAAACCTTCTGGAGCCTCTAGGTTTGTCTACTCACCAAGCAAAACTATGACAGGGGTAAATAACAAATTTAGCCGAACACAAACATGTCACCTACGAGCTGGAATGGTCACTGACATTGAAAGGCTATTTACCAAGTGCCCTGCTGTTGTGTACACCTACGCACAAAATGGCATTTTCAGTTTTTAGTCATGTTGGCCATTGTTAAATCATCATGGTGTTTTTGTTACGCTCTTGCCAAATGATAGCTGGGATATCCTGAATTTGATACTGTGAGCGTGTGAGAAAACAGATGAATGGATGGAGAGTGAAGGGGATCCCCCCCCCCCCCCATTAATGTGCCTTATTTTTCTCCATGTCTTTGTAACTCTGCTCCCAGTTTTGCACCCTCCTTGTCAAATTGTTTATTACCAGCTACCTCAGGGGAGCCAAGGCCCAATCCATACTGTGAAAACAAAGGATACACTCTAACAGCTTTGTTCTTTGAAGATGTTCGAGTCTTCTCATTGAAATCTACAACTTTTACGCTATACTGTATATGAGCTCAATGTCAGAAAAAGAAAATGAGAAGCACGTTTGTTTGTTTTTTTAAACTACCTATTAAAAAAAAATACATTTAAAAAAATAATCAGAGAATGAGAAAAAACAAGATTTAGTGGTGAGACTAACCCATTCATTATTTTAAGAGTTGTACTTTTGCGAAAAGGAGCAAAACATGCAAAAAAAAAAAAAAAATACGAGTGCTGCGTTTTTGGTCCTTTTGTCCTGGTGAAAAATACAGGATGTAGCAGAGCAGCACATTTCATACAGCAATAGAACTGGTGAGCTATGTGAGAGTGGTTGTTAACTGTGCGGACACTTGCTCATAAAAATATCCTCTTTGAGAATTTTCTTTCCCCTTCTCCTCTGAAGTTGATATTCAAGAGAGAAGGTCAGCTAAGAGTCCATCTGCTTAAAAAAAAGTGTGTGTGTGTGTGTGTGTGGGGGGGGGGGGGGTCGCAGGTGGGGTAAATTTGAGGTCTGGTTGCTTGTTTTTGGAGGGGGCAGACCCAGAGTTATCCCATAAATTCCACTGGAATTTTACTAGTTTAATCATTCTTTTTAGAAAGTTATTTTAGAGATTTTGAGTGTATCTTTGAGAGTAGTCGCAAACATTATCCCTGCAAGCATTAATCTGTAGCATTTCATTAACCCACTATTATTCAAGATTTAGAAAGCATTTGTCTTTTGTCTTTCTGCCTGCTTAAAAAGCTGTTAAGTGTCTTAAAAGGCTTCCTGCCAACTCCTAACTCCTATAGTCTCACCTTACGAGTTCTCTACAGGACTAAGATGCACTGTGATTAACTTCTGTCTTTCAGAGGACCTCATCCTTATGGGGAATTTTTAGAAAAGGTCACGATTCTCAGAATTTTCTCACCAGGAGCAACTCTGTGTACTAGAAAGCTTTTTAAAATACAACCCCTGCTTTGTTTCCCTTTCCAGATTCTGCCCAAGAGTATTTATTCTGAGAGTTTGAGATATGTAACAGCTCATTATGTGCCTGCCCTGGTGCAGCAAAAAGACTCACCCATAGGGTGCTTTTCATTATGCAAACTTATGCTTCCTCACCTTCTCTCTCCTCCCCGTGATCCCCCTAGGCCATCATGGAGGATCTTTCAATCCCTTAATTGCACTTTGAGAAGATGAGCAAATAGGAAATGGAGAAGAAGTTCGCAGTCTCCCTCCTACGGAGAAATATTTTATGTTGTGGTGTGACTTATAAATGCAGACTCTCCGCATATTCATAATGAACTGGTATCACTTTAGACCGATGCAGTGGAGCTAAGAGTTTACTCATTTAGCAGTCTTCATGTATGTTTGTCTCCAATGTAGCCAGCATTATGAACGGTCAGAGGTTTGACACGTTGCAAATATTCACAAAATGCTTTACATCCAGCGCAGCTGCAGTCAAATGTTAACGACCGCGTAGTACATAAAAGTGTATCCCACTCATCGAAATATCAGAAAAGAGCACACTATTTATATTTATATTCTTTTTCTAGTCTTTTCAAGCGTCCCAGTGAGTCAGACTGCACAACACTGGTGCAGCAAAAAGGAATCTGCACGTCAATAACTTTATTTTTACACATGTCAAAATGTCTTCAGTTGATAAACCTGTCCACATAAAACTCAATGTAAAAAAAAAAAAAAACAACCGTGTGTATTCACAAGGGCAAAAAAAAAATGTGCATATGGATTCTTTTTGTCAGATTTATAAAGCTTTCAGCCCCTGGTGTCCACACTATTCCACTAACACCTGTGACTCATCCCCTAACCAGCTTTTTTGACCCGCTGCTCGTCTCTCCAGCTGCACCTTCTTATTTTTCCCACTTCCCTTACCTGTTTTTTTAGCTGTGTGCCTGCCTGTTTGATTCCTGTTGCTACCCGTTTACTGCCTGTGCTTTCTCTGTTTTCTATAAGTTTTTACTCATGATTCTCATATCAAGTTCTCTACCTCAGCCTCTGCATGTTGTCTGCACGAGGCAGTTTTTGCTCCACAAAGCCGTCGCCCTCAGCGCCTGATGCAGAATCATGCATGAACAGGAATGCAATAAAGCAATATTAAGTCACTAAAAATATTTATATTTGCAGAAATTCTACTTGTTAAACTCTCAATTCGCACACACCACATTATTAATGTTCTTTTTTTATTTTACTGTAGCTAAAATGTTGGCAAGCACTCGACGCTCCCAGAGGAGCCGAGAAATCAAGACAGTAAGTAAATAGACATCTGATTATAGCAATAATCCAACTGTTGCTGCACTTAAGACATATACATCAGAAGCATGGTTGGATTGGTAATAATGTTTAGCAGCATATTTCAATAACTCGCTTCCGCAGTGGGACCTTTCAAGCAGGTGATTTGTCTTTTGTGTGTTTATTAAGAGTGTGACAAAAATGAGATGTTATTTGGATTACAGTTCATTCACAGCTGTTCTCATAAACGTTGGTTCATCACAAGGGTGATCGCTGCAAAAATACTTCTGAAATTATTTGGCTTATTCCCGCTCAGTCAGTTCCTGAGCACTTTGGGTTTTCTATGTATACCCTGTGTACAAGGTTTTGTCCTTGCAATGATGATCGCCTTCTTTCAGATTTCCTTTTCTATCTCTCTTTGCCTCAATAATTCAGATTGAATCTGTCAAAACACACGACAAGGCTTCATGGAGTGAATACATGCTCCTCCCCGAGCTACTGAGATATGTTTAAAAAGTCATGGTTAAATGAAAAGTAATGTAATAAAGATAAATTCACAGGACAAAAACTACAAAGGCAAAAACTATAAAACAAACCTACTAGGAAAGCATGAAAAATGAAAAAAGACAGAATGCACAGAAGTTATTTTTTTCCAAATTCAAAATTAGACAAAAGGAGTCATCATTTATTTAATAACTGATTACAGGTATTAGTTTTATTTTTATTGTGATTTCAATCATGTTTAAGTGATTTAAATCATTTAAAATTCACCTTCAGCGAAAGCAAAGGCCTGAAGGCATCAGGGAATCCACATTTAGAAGGCAGCTTAACTTAACAATGACAGTATGTGCATAGGCATATGCCTCTGAATGCACTTCTATTTCAATGCAAACACAATGGATTCACTAAATCAACATGAAAATAAAATACTGCAAGCAGTGAAATGCAAGAGAATCATCTTAATGCCATTTGAGCCCCAAAAATCTCCCACAAATCAAATGCTGGAATTCTACTTCCCATTTTTTTAGAATAACAAACGTGAGCGGTATTTCACTTACAGTAGGTCACATTACCTAGATTTAGTCCAGTAAGGTTATCTGAATTACTCGTTGCTTTACAAACACAGTTTGGAATTTAATACTTAATCATTATGTTATTATTTTGTGAAAAATCCAGAGAAGTAAATGAGATAAATAATGAGACATAATATTAATCGCTCAGTGTGCATTCAGGACAAAAACATAAAGCAGTGCTTTTCAAAACAAATGTCAACAGCATGGCAACATTTCAACAGATGTGATTCTAACATGCTGCTGTTCAGCCGGTACAATGTTTACCACATTCAGTCAGCCGGATATTTATTTCTTTTTTGTTTGTTTTGTTTGTTTTTTTGGTTTCATTTTATGTTTTGTTTTCTTCTTCTTTTGCGCTGAAACCCTGAATTAGGTCATCTGAAGCGTTTCACGGTCTCCCTCCTTGCGAAATCAACTCATAATACACAATTTCTTCTATTGTTGTGTTGACCAAGAGTTTAAATTTGTATGTGTATGACTTGTATATATGATTAGCCAGTGCAGTGCCATGGAGAACTGGTTTTCTGTGGTCAGTGTTAAGTACAGTATTACAGAAGTACTAGTGTAAATTTCTCCACTCCCATGTCCAACAAATTTCTGAACTAACAAGCGGCCCTGTAGCCCATGCTAATAGTTGCATGTTGCTTCACAAACAGGGGCATTTGGAGGGTTGCACTGTGCATACACCTCTGCAAATATATTGACTATCAACAGTTGGACAGTGGCTGTTGGAAAATTTTATTATATTGCATTATTGAGGGATTCACAAAGTATTTGTCCAAAAATCCATGGCAATACAGCTGAAATGCAAATACTCACTAAGTCCCTGTCACAGGTATTGTTTAGTCTGCAAAGCTTCACTTTTTCCAGGAGGAAGCTACTAACATCCCCTACCCTTCTATTTCACACACCATCTAATGTCATGAATGCACAAACCTACTTTTGCAGCTAAGGGCTACAGTATAGTCCAGCAATCAATGACATGGTCTAACAGAGCTGCGGCTGTTCCCTGCTAAGTAATCCATTTTTAAGGGTGAGTATTCTTTTTAAAGACTGGCTTACCGCTCTGTCAGATGAGAGCAACCACAATCACCAAGAGAGAACCAGAGGCAGATGACTGCCTTATAACTGACAGCCAATTGCCTGACCACCAAGCAGTAGCTTGGACAGAAAATGTTCGATATCTTGAAGACGCCGGTCGATGTTAGAACCTGTAAATTATACACAAGGTCCTCTGGGACATGACTTCAATATATCTCACAAGGCTTACAGTCGTACTGTGGCCCTTTCCTCTGTAATGTCTGTATTGGGGATGTCTCACCACATACAATTTTTTAAAAAATGTATGCATGCCTGTCATATTTTATTACAGCCAGTGATTCAAATTGAGCGATGTTATTTCCACTGCAAAACTGTATGTGTGAACTTGTGATGGCAGCTGGGAGTATGTGTACTAAAATCACAGAGAGGTAGAAATACAATCAAAATCATTTCCTGCCATAAATGTAGTAACTTTCCCCACCGTCCTGCACACTTTCTTTGCTTGTGTTTGTCTTTGACCATTTTCAATTACTTGGTGAGCAACTATCCCCTTCCTGGATCTATCCACAACATTGTTATCTTTCTCCGCTCCTTCTAATATGTTTACTCATCCTGATGAATTCAATTACATCTTTTCATAGGAAATTACTGTGGGGGTGGCTCAGCCTGCCAGAGGTCAGCACTAACTGTGAATACTAAAACTACTCCCCCAAACACATTACACAGCCTATTAGCTGCTGCTTTCCACACAGCACTCTCCGACCCTACATAAGCCTTTCCACTGCCACAGATGAAATGCTTTCTAGATGGGATCTGGCGTGGAGAAGAGGGGAAGAGAGCTGGAGCTGTCCCCAGGCCTAATCGTTTCGGAGAGCCATCCCCACTGCAGCCGCAAAACACGCCAGTCCTGATTAGGGAGGTGTGTACACAGCCAGGCAGAGCGTAAAAAAGGTGCAGAAAGGAGGCTTGGCCTGGTGGAGGCTATTGCTATTGCTCCCACCGATCCACCCGCCCCTCCCCCACCCCAGTGTACAACTGGTGAAATCGATAAGGCACAAGGCCAAAAGCAAAACAGGTACAAAGTAAGCCTCCGATGCAGTGCCTTGACAAAGTGGTCGACATCTCTTCATTTAGAGTTTTGCTACAGGGGCACTATTATTCAGTTGATATAAATTAGACATGGAACCCCCTTCCCCCAAATTAGCTCGGCACAGTTTCCTGCAGGGTCCTGCCCAAATCATCTACTCTAAAAGGGAGCATTGAGCCTGGTCCCGATCCAGAGGAAAACACTCTTCTTTGCTGAGGACACGTGTTGACAATTTCATTGTAAAAATGTTACTTGAAATCACTTAAGAGGTGTTTGTGTTAAAGAAAAAAAACTCTCACATAATTATCTAGAAGCAGGAACCCATTTCAGGTCTATCCAAACTGTCAGAGTGATCAAACAAACAAACTGTGAAAGGCTATCAGCAAAACCAACAGAATTCTCATAGATCGACAGAGAGATAGATTTGTGTTTCTTAAATCATAAAGGTTAAATACTATGCGTGTATTCTTTTAGCATGTTAGTGTGTGAATGTTCATTTCCTTGTGCAGAGTGTCTTCGGTCAGTGCATAATCTGTACTGGTTCTGTTGCTAAATTGTTTAATGGCCAAGTGACAAGTGGTGCATAAAACACATGCATAGATGTGTGAATGTATGGCAGATTTATTTTCATAACTAACCGATTAGTGCCACTGTGCTAACATGTTAAGATTTAGAAGGATAATGTAGTAATCTAATCTAGTTATTTTAGTATTAATACAACCTAGTGTCATATTTTTATAGCATATAACCACACAGTAAGAAATACATCCAATCATTTTACACAGTTTTCATCTAGATTTTAAGCGCTGGTCACACTACATGAAAGGCCTCATTTATAAAACAATCAAACAGTTTTGATCTCAAGTATGACTTAAACAGATGAACTTATCTCTAAGCAGAGTCAAGACATGGAGTAAGCAATTTCCCTGATGATTAGGTAGCAGTCTTTTATTCTGAGACACATATCAGCCACAGTTTTGAGTTTCTTCCCATTCACTCCACCATAGGCACGCTCTCAAGCTGTGTGCCTCTGTGTTATGCTTTGTTTATCACTCCACTATTTAGACCACTGAGTAATAGGTTTACCAGGCTTTACCTCTGCCATTGCTGTAATCTCATCTTCCATGAAGTTTGCTTTTCTGTTTTGGTTCATGGCTGTTTCACACTAAAGCCTTATTTTTGCAGGCATTGTATCAGGAAAAATCGCAAGACAGCTGTTGTCACTTTAAGCTGATTGAGATTTATCGATTCATAAACCTGCTTAACCAATGTTTTTTTTTTTTTGTTTGTTTTTTTTATGCTCAGCCTCGTTCATGAATCAAACATGAGCACGCTACCAGGAACGGTCTTAAGACAAGTATAAATCTAAGTACATGTTTAGAAATGAGGCTCCAGCTGTTACAGAAGTATCCCGGCAATACAATGATGAAATCTGAAAAAATCCTTCCAAAAATAGCCAACTGCCTTTCACAAATAAAACTGCACACTTTTTGAGGAAGAAAATATACGAGGCAATGAGTCAAATTAGGATGCATAGAACATTCTCACAGAGCGAGAAAGGCATTTGCACATGAAGAGTTGAAAATGAGTCGCATTCAGCCAAGCTGTGAGCTCCACCTAGGAGGCAGTGAAAGAGACTGAGACAGGCACAGAGAGGGACTGAGGCAGGCAAGCAGGCGCCAAGCCTTGAAGAGGGGCATTCTGGCATAATGACTCTCATTTACCATTGACAGGCCTTGGGAAAGTTAAACTAATTATGACAGCACACAGATGCTGAATAGCCCTTGATGAAGTTAATAACTGGCAATCCAACAAACAGGTGTTGAATGATTTCTGTTACCTCCCCTGGAATTATAGGATGTTCGGATTTTTTTCTGCTCAAAGCAGCAATCTACCCAAAGGCAGAATTATGCCGCCTTATAACCATGATCTCAGCAAACTGTGTGAATGCGTGAATAAGAACAACACATGCAATGATGGAAGACAGAGAGCTTGTTCTGTAACCTGTAGCATTAGTATGACAAACAGGAAGGATTGCCACTTAGTTGAATGTGCATACAAAAAAAAAGCTTGAAATGAAAGGCGCCTCATACTGCTGTAGTGGTAACAGGTGTCAGTACAAAAGCATAAGCACGGAAATGTGTTTCGTCCTCTGCGTGAGTCCAACATCTCAGTATCTGTCAGTGGTTTTAATATACATCTCATCCATTATTAACCTGAAATAAAAACCTGTTCATTTAATGGTAACATACATCAGTTTTAGGGACTACAACATCTAATTTCCCATAAAATGAATAATATTATTAGCCTATGACTGTCTTATCAATAGGGTAAGTGACAAATAATATAATTTTTGCAGATATAAATTTATATAATTCATTATCCTTAAAATCAACAGTGGCATGTCAATGAGGCTTCTGTCTACCAGGAGGAGATCACCATTGATTTAATGAACTTCGGGATACATAAAACACATCTCCTGCAACTCCCAGATCACTACAGATCATTATTAACAGGCAGTGATAATGTGCATGCATAAAGATAATAGGCTCAGCTGAATGTCATTAAATTGCGTAATACTTCAAGTTCCACACCAGGGCCAACAGAAACTTTATACACCAAATGACTGCACAATGAGCTGTTTAACATCTGTCAGGATCTTATTAGGAATACGTGTTTGAGTACTCTTTGAAAATGTAGTCATCGCATTGTTTTGTGGGTAATGACTTTGTAACAAGTGAAAATAAAACATGCTTTTTAGTTAATTTTGATTAAGCAGACTGACTTTTTAAATGGGTGAAGGAGGTTGCTACATTTCTCTTGAGCTGGTAAAACTTTGCATGCACTGCACTCCTCTAACATTTCTTGCATGGCCTAAAATGAGATTTGGCCGAGTACTATAACATGTTGTCAATTGGACAGCAAATTTGATTTGTCACTGAATAAAAGTTCAAGCTGTTGTCATCTTATTGTCTATCCAAGTCAGACCAGCAGACTTCTGTATTGATGCGATCAAAAGCCTGTGGAGAGTGTAAGTGAGGACTGCATAGGACTTGTTACTATTTGGCAGTCAGATCTGAAAAATACTGTTTCTTTGAATTGTTCTTATAACACATTCACACTAGTTTATAAATGTTCTTATATTTACATTCTATAAATGACATTTTATTTGAACTTAATATCATTAATGGATCTATTTTACTTGCTCATTTATGAAGTGGAGCCTTTTATTAATGTAGAAACAGCTAGCACACATCAAGTGTTTTATCAAGTGTTTTAATGTATAATTTCCATGGAGTTACAACCCAGTTGACTTGTTTGGATTTAAGATGAAGAAAATCAACTTTCTAAGCATATATGTAGGTGGAAGGAAACCAAACACAATCTGCACAGAACTACTGAGTCATATTGCCGTTTCCACAAAAGTCATGCAGATGTTTGAGGGCAAATTAAATGTGAGTGCCTCACTAAAAGAATGGGATAGATTCAGGGGCTGTGTGAGGAGCTTTTCCTTGTTTTTGGATGTAAGGGTGCACTTAATTGACTGGGAGGTTCTGGTCAAAATGTGGTCAGATCCTCCCTCTGGCTCTCCCTGCAAATCACCCCATTATTAATGTGGAAAAAATAAAGGGTGTGAGTACTTCTTTTGCAAAGTAGCACACATACATGAACGATTTGAATGGTGTTCAAAGGCCATTAATGTATTCAGATTGGTATTGTGATTCTCAAAAGTCTTAAGTGCATCTTTACAACTTTACCTCCGCTGACCGAAATGAGCAAAAATCAGAAAGTTGACCATCAGTTTTATTTATTATAACTGAAACTGATTTTTTTCTCTTGAAAAATTCTAGTTCAAATGGGAAAATGATGGCAGAGTTCCAAAAAATGTGACAGCAAAATAGATGAATGGTTGTTTTTTGTGTTCTCTGCAAGGTAAATTAATCAAGTTGACAATAACAAGTTATTCCACAAATGACAGATTAAGACCTCTTCTAAACTACAAAGTCAATCATTCATGTAATTGAGTACACATTCAAAACTCCTGATAATGGCAAACTCTCAAGAATTAAAAATTGATATGCCCCAGCTCGAAGAGTTTACTACATTGTGAACATTTGCTGGGTAAGCAACAGCAGCTAATGGAAGCTGTTAAATTTTATTTTGCTCTAAAAATAATGCACCCTGCATTTCTCACTCTCCCTAGAGTTTCGAGCAGCGGGCGAACAGAGCAGGTGTGTTCCTGGGATACGTGCAATTGTGAATCTGAACAGTCGAAAATTCACACATCTTTCAAAGCGCTATTGTACTGTGTTTCACCGCTGAGTGTGTATTTGTTCACATGCTAATTAAGAATTAAATACTGTAAATGTGTTGCAGGTGCATTAGCCTGTACCAGAAATAACCCGGATTTGAACTTTGCTTATGTAAAATCATGAAAAGTCTATACTGCACTGTACGGCACCTTTCTCCCACTAGATATTCAATCAGTTGATGTTATGTTGATGGTGTAAAATATTGCTTCAGGCACTGGTGTGGAATTGCAACTCAGTTTTTTTTTTTTTCTCGAAGGGCTGAGGTGTAATGACTGAAGCAGCCCAGTGAATTCACTTTCACAGTTATTGCATTGTTTAGTAATCACTATTTGCTCATGAATGTGTTTGTTTTCAACACAGACAACTTTCATAAAAGTCTTTGTCAAAAGTGGATATCAACTGCCATTCAATTTAGTGGCATCTGTTTGACCTAGAACTTTATTTTTGCTATGGTATGTTTCTTGCATTAACTGAAAATGATGTTCAAAAAAAAAAACTGTCAAAACCACAGCCATCAAAATGTGCAAACTCACAGGCATACACATTTGTTTCACCCTCTGTTCTCTGTGCTATGCAAACTGTATATGCAGTACTTTTGAGGTCGCTCTTGCCCATGTCCAGTTACTTGACCAGAATAGATATATGTCAGTTCCACAAAAGAGGGGTGACAGTAAAGCCGTGCAGACAAGCAGAAACACAGATAGTCCAGCAGAAAGCATAGATGATGAGAGGGCAGGCCCACACTAGAGAAATAATTAGGACAAGGCCACTGTGCATGAATCCGTTGCAGCTTCCCACAAGCACTCATCTGTGTCAAACAGCTTGGTCAATAATCTTCAGCAATTCCCAAGGATTAGAGTCTTATTACCGAGCACCGTCTGTCACCCAGACCTCAGCGCCCAAACAAGTCGCTTCCTGACTGCTTACTCCGGGTTTCAACAATAAACATCCCGCTGGAAAATTGATCATTAGGTTGAGGTTCATATTGGTGTTTAGGTTCTGATTGTCTTATTTAGTTTTCTTGTTCCCTGGGGGTGGGGGGTGGGGGGGGGTGTTTTCATGCTATTCATATTGCCACGTGGATCTGCGTGTGTGTGTGTGTGTGTGTGTGTGTGTGTGTGTGTGTGTGTGTGTGTGTGTGTGTGTGTGTGTGTGTGT
>JAVDPK010050178.1:0-20883 GCA_034780415.1 Cichlasoma orientale
TGTAATGAGTGATTAATAGAGTTACCGTTGCCTTCCTATCAGCTCCACGCAGTGTTACCATTCTCCTTCATTTCACCCCGAACTACCACTCACTAGATCGTTTCTCTTTTTCAGACTATTTACTGTAAACCCTAGGGGTAGTTGTATGGAAAAATCCCAGTAGATCAGCAGTTTGTGAAATAATCAGACCAGACAGTCTGGCATCAACAAGCATGCCACGTTCAGGGTCATTTAAATCACCTTTCTTCCCAATTCTGATGCTCGGTTGAACTTCAGCAGGTCGTCTTGACCATGTTTACATGCCTAAATGTATTAAATTGCTGCCACATGATTGGCTGGTTAGATATTGTGTGCTAATGAGCAGTTGAGCAGGTGTACTGTACCTAACAAAGTGGATGGTGGGTGTGATGGAAGATGGAAAAATACTACCTCGTAAATGTCTCTTATTTTTTCTTCCGCTTACCTGCATCGTCTCTTTACAGTGAAAGTCCCCACAGTGAGCCAGGAGCTCTGGATGAGATAGACAATGGTACCGGGCCTAACACAAGTGATGAAGGTGAGTCAGCAAACACATCAATCCCCTGCGAAGATTGCAGCTACATGTTGGGAAGCTGACAGAGAAAATAATGAGCTTCCTGCTCTTTTTTTTTATACGACAGAATTGGAGCAGATCGAGGCCATAGCAAAATTTGACTACGTGGGCCGAAGTCCAAGAGAGCTGTCCTTTAAGAAGGGAGCCTCTCTGCTGCTCTACCTGCGAGCTTCTCAGGACTGGTGGGAAGGCCGACATAATGGTGTGGATGGGCTGATCCCACATCAGTATATTGTGGTACAAGACATGTAAGTTAGATTTATTTAGTCTGTGAATCCAATAAAAAGGTGATAACAACTGTTTTTTTTCTTGTGCAGGCATTATGTTAGTGTAATCCTGCATCAGATCAAACACCAGTGAGCTACTTTGAGCTTGGCCATTTTTTTTATGTTGCTCTACTTTCTTGAACTAGATGTTTCATTGTTACTATGCATGCATTTCCAGAAAGCTTGGCCTCACAAAATATTTCACCTCTTAATGCTCAGTATGAATAAAATGCTACCCTTTCATTTCCTAACATCCTTATTGGTGCAACGTAGAAGGACACTCAGAGAGCACAGAACTCTGCTAAGGACATTAATCACTTTTGCAGCCTTGAGTGATGTGGATTTGTTCCAGAATGTGTTGGTATCTTTATTTGGCTGTGATCAAGCTTTCCACTGAGTTTCATGACTCAGCTTCAAGTGAGAGTCTTTCCATAATTCTCCTAACAGACAAAGAGTAGCAAAAACATAACCTTCTTGGCAGAAGTAATTACCCTCTGATCCACAATTTGCTAAAGACAAGCATTTTCTTAAAATGGACAGACACTTAGGGTCACTTATCAAATGGAGCCTTAATTTCTGCTCCAGCTTATTTCCTGATAACTAGTAGGCAGGTAACTAAAGGCTTCAGCCTCAATCCGTGACAGCCGTGACTATAACAGACTGTATACATCGTACAAATATTATATGCACAGTCGCTTTAAATCAAACGGAGATGTGGTTATTAAGGATTTGTATGTGTTTTTCAACTGATGCACTTACAAAATTAAATCTCAAAGTAAAAACTACTGCAAACATTAATCAAGAACCTTTATTGTTTTATGTCTGTATCAGGGATGATGCGTTCTCAGACAGCATGCAGCGGACTGATAGTGAGACCAGCAGTGGACCGCACCACGATGACAGAACCTCATCCAGGAATGAGCGTCAGTCTCCTTGTGAACACACACCTGAGAACCGCTTTGGACCTGCATTAGGAAGGTGGGAATCTCCCATACTTAATTTATGCCTGATTGAAGGCATTTATGCACAAATATGGAAAATGGCAAAATCTATTCCTTCAAAAAGATGACTGGTCAAAACAAATTGATTGAAGGTTCAGTGTGGGATTCCTCAGGGTAGCTGTTTAGTAACCTCTACTGTTCTCCATATAACCTTAAATAACCTGCTGTGTGTGTTAAAAAATGCACAGATTGCTATGTATTCAGATGATAGTACAAACTATGTTTCTGCTGATAGACAAGAGAAATTAAGAAAGTAGCATAAGAAGAGTTACTGTTGCTGGGTTTCTGAAAACAGGTTAAAGGTCAATGTCTCAAAGACCAAGTGTCTGGTGTTTGGTTCCAGGCAGGCTCTCAGAACAGATCCCCCATCGCATATTTCTCTGCAATGTGAAGCTACTGAGCGGGTAAAAGAGGCCAAGTTGTTAGTTGTTATAATTGACCAAACACTGTGATGGTCAACTCAAATTAATAATATAGTGGCTAAAATGAGATGGGGGATTTCAATTATTCTGAAGTGTGCATTGTTTCTTTCCGAGACAACAACAAAACAAGTTTTACAATCTTGTCCCACATCCATTATTGTTCAGTTATTTGGTCTAGTGCTTCAAAACAAGGTCTTAGTGAGTTCCAGCTTGTTCAAAACGGAGCTGCCCATCTTGCTCTCAACTGCACATTGAAGGACAATGTGGATGGAATGCGTATCAGGCTGTCATGAATGAGGGTGGAGGACAGGCTGGCATGTAATCTATTTATTTTTTTTAATATAAGAAACATTTTTGTATTGAGAAGGCCTACATATTTGTGTTCTCAGCTGACACGTTTTACATTACTTTTACCTAACACTAATGTGTTAAAGAAAGCTGTACTGTATCAAGCTATGCCTTATTGGAATAAACTTCCATCGTTTTTTAGTTGAGATTAAGAGTACTAAAAGTTTTAACAAGCAATTAAAAGCAGCAATTCTAAGAGAGGAAACTTTGTTAGGGGACATCTGATTATTCAGCAGGGAAGATTGATAGGTGTGATGTTGGCTTACATTCTGTTTTTATTGTTACAGATGGTATTTACTTACTCAATACAACTGTAATATTTGAATTGTTTTATGACTGGTGTGATTGTTAACAAGCTGAAGGAACTACCTGTCTTTTACTTGATATGTGTTGTATTGTTGTTATCTGTGGATCCCAAGAAGAATAATTGTTGTTGCGGTAACAACTGATGGAGATCTGAATAAAGAATAAAGGATAATCTTGAGAGAGGAAGGACAGGGTGCACTTATTCAGAGCAAAGAAACTGAAACTAGTTACAAATTATGATTCTGTTTTATCGCCTCTTTTTAGGGTGAGAGTGCGATCAGATGGGGCTGCAGCTTCACGCCACAGGAACTGTGCTGACAGCCTTAGCCCCACCAGAGCTGCTGATCAGCCCCCGAGGGTTATGCCTCGTCCCCAGAGTCCACACAAAATAGCTGTCAGCAGGGGTCCAACCGACAGTCCCGAGAAACGCCGTCTCACCACATTTGGCAGTGCTGGCTGCATCAGCCACCCTGATAGAAAGGCATTTGTCGACAGCCACTCTCAAAGATCATCACCAAGCACCACCCGGCATGCAAGTTTAGGAGACCACAAAGCTCTGGAGACTGAGGCACTTGCTGAGGTGAGTTTTAGAAATAAATAGAAATAAAACGAAAGAAATATTAAAGTGCATTTTAAAACAAAAAGTGGGAAAACGTGCAGTAATTTTTTTGAAGCCAAAACATTTTTTAAATGCTTATCAGCACATACAGGTTTTATTAATAGACTATTCTTATATTATCTAATAACAAATCAGTAATAAATATGTATACATCTGTCTTATATGTATATCTTCTCTACGAAGGGAACTTCCTTTTACTACATCATCTCAGAAATAATAACTGTATGAAGGCAAAACTGAGGATGAAAAAAAATCTCAAAATCAAATGCTACATTTCTAAATATTATGTGCACCATTAGCTGTGATGGGCACCAAAGCATTACACAGTTGGAAAAACAAATTTTAGAGTCATTTGGTGCACCATGATGACAAAAGGGCTCCATAGTCTTGAGGAATAAGGCATAAATGTATTTTCCATCAATAGTAGGTTTAGTTATTTCTTGCCTGACTGCTTGAAATCATTTTATTTAGTTTTTTTTTTCTTCCTCTTCCTTTTCTTCATCAGGACATAGAGAAAACAATGAATACAGCCCTACATGAGTTGCGTGAGTTGGAGAGGCAGAATGTAGCCAAACATGCCCCTGATGTTGTTCTCGACACACTGGAGCCCCTGAAACACCCTGGTGGAGCCCATGATGCGTCTGCCAGCCCTCTCCATACCATGGTGATCAGAGATCCAGATGCAGCCCAGCGACGCAGCAGCAGTAGCTCATCATCTGAGACCATGACCACTTTTAAGCCTGCTCTGTCGGCGCGTAGACCAAATGCCCCTTTAAGGCCCCCGCCTGTCAGACCGGTTCGACCAGCACCCGTGATTGGACAGGGACAAGGACCACACCGCTCCAGCAGCTCTAGTTCCTCTGGTCTGGGCAGCCCAAGCATCACCCCCACTGACAGGGTTTTCCCCAAAGCACCGTCCCCACCATCCACCTCATCCTCAGACAAACAAGGTAACATGTAGCTCCAGTGAGTCAAGTGGTCAAAGAATGCTGTGGATACAGACCGATTCTGATTATCATCACGCCCCTTCCCCTTTTATGGACAGCAAAACAAACATTGACACCTGGTCTGTATGATAAATATTTATCACTAATCTTGTGTAGTGTAGGATCGGTGCTTGTTTCTGCCCACACATCCACTTTATGCCCACGTGTGTTGGGAACAAGTCAATGTACTGTATTGCAGTGATATATTACACAAAAATAGGATTTAAATCTATAAGAATTATTTTATAGAATGCTGCCATGCTGAATAGTCATGCTGGGTAAAGGGATGCACTGGAAAATGCTTCTGTTTACAGAAATATGACAAAGAAATATCTCAATGAAGTGTTATTATGTTACAAAGATGCTGTGAGCTTGTACTTTGTGAGTGGTTTCCTGCTCCATTATAAGGGGATACTTAAGGGAATATTTCACCACTAATCATGTAGACATCCAGTCTGTGGTGGTGGTTCGTAATATTCCTTTTATATACCATTTATATTGAAAGAAGTTGCCTCAGCAAACCTGTTCAATAGCATCACAGTATAAGCAGACAGACAACAATGGCTGAATGGGGAAAACGCAGTGGACCTGCCTCAAACTGCAGTTCTTCTAATGACCACTAGATGCTGACTCCAAGGAAACTACAGCTGTGTTATGTTAGCATGGGCTTAAGCCTCAAGCCGTTAAAAGATTCTATACAAAACCTCTATGCACGGTGGCTTTAAATGAAATGTTACCTTGAAATAAGGAGCTGGGCAAAGCAGAAAATAAGTGTTGGGGAAACTCATGGCAGCACAGTGATTTGGTTGGCAACTAAAGCACAAATGCGGCTAGTTGGCTCCAGCTCGCCAGCTTGTGCTGCTGCTTCAGTCTGGCAAGTTTACGGCCACTATGATGGTAGTCTCGTTGGCCAATAGGCTGTGCCAGGCAAAGTTAAACAGTAGCAGTGCAGCTCTTCTTTTTCCTCCCTTTGTTACATTTTCTCAGCAGTGGACCAGGACTGTTATACACCCACTGTGATTCTAGTATTTGATAAATACAAAGTGTTCACTCTGTGTCAGGACTGGGAACCTGTTTCTGTTGTTGGGAAGCTACTTCCTAATTCTTAGAGCAAAAGATAAGTAGTTTTTTCCTTAGCTAAAACTACTTTCTTTTTTTTTTTGATCATCCGTTAATGTCAGAATGGGTCAGAGGGTAGCAAAATAACCTGAATTACAGTGATACAATTAATATTGACAGTTGTTGTGACCATTATAAATATGCTGTGCCTATAACTAAAACAAGGAAATAAAGACAAACATCAGAAAAAAAAAGTCCTTATATTATTATTGTCAACTCTCTATATTAAAAGATTAGCTGTGTTACCTCAACAGACTCTCGTACATTTCAAACGACTAATGCACTTATACAAAAAACACGACAGGGAACTGTGCTGCATTTGTAATTTTTGTGTCTTCATTTTGATGAACTTGTATTAGAAAACATGATATAGCACATCATCATTGAAGCTTGTCAAGCCTTGTCTAGATTGCACATGGTCACTGAAGGCTGTGTGTATGTTTAGCAGAACATGTTTACTGTTGGTGATATTTGTTGTCTGTCTCATAAGGATGATCAGTATATCTTTAATGTGTAATAGGTACATCGGAATGAATATATACATATTGTTAAAGGATGCTTGTAAAAATAACATTGTATGATAGGAACAGGATATATTATCATCTCTAGTGTGTAGATTTTTGTAATTCTTATCCTTGCACAGAGATTGGTAAGACAATAAATCAATTAAACCTCCCTGAAATGTCTTTAATTTGTCTGGTGACTCTGAAAAATTGAACATGAACAATGCAGATGACTGAGATTGAACAGTAAGATGGACTAGTTCTTATATAGCGCTTTATACAACATATTTGTGTTGACCCATTCGCGCACACACACACTTTTTTCTACATCTGAGAGCTTTCTATCTAACATTTGCTCACGTTCACACTTCGGTGAATACACCGGGAGCAACCCGGGGTTCAATATCTTGCCCAAGGATACTCTGGCACGCAGACTGAAGCAGCCAGGAATCAAACCACCAACCTTCCAGTTAGTAGATGACCTGCTCTACCTCCTGAACCACAGACACCCCACAATAGCTGTGTTACAAATGCACCACACAAACATAGGTTAATCCTACTGCAGTGACTTTACAGGGTTTCTCTTTATGTCTCCTTGCTTGTAAGAAAGTAAATTGGAGAATAACTCTTGACTTCAAGGCAGCTAAATGTACTGTAGTAATGCCATAATGGTTTTGCACTGCCATCTACTGGTTGGCATGAATTATAGCGACATCCTGAAAGAGTATATAATTTAGTTTTTATTTTATTTTCTGTAGTGACTATAACATGGTGTTTTAGAGCCAGTGCCCTGGCAAGATATCTCATTATTTGTTTTGCTGACAATGAATGTTGCTTGCTGCCCTAGCAACAATCTGTCACTGGATTAATGTCTGGTAATTGTGACTTGATAGTACTGGTTCATGGTTTACATTTAAGAAGCCATTCAATTACCATATTTGTCCTGTGGATGGAGACATTGGATTCTTGAAAGGAGACTGAAATGCTCTGCCATGATGAAAGGGTTGATGCAAAGAGTCTCCTTTTATTGATATGCACTTGCAGCAGGTCTGACACAGGGAAGTCATCTTCATTGTGGGAACCATATAAGCAATTGTTTAGTCCAAAGAGTCACAAGACAAATCTCTAAATAATGTAAAGGGGTGAGCAACAAAAGTAAACAAAAAAAAGTATACAATGTTTTCCACCTTTTCAAAAGCAAAAACATGTCACGATCAAGGGGAGTCTGTTTTGTTTCTTCCATAACCAGCACTCAGTGTCAGGTTTAATTCATTTAGGTGAGGTTATTGAGATTAAAGTGGGAATATAATCAGATTGTGGCCTTGACCGAGGCCTGAACGGCTGCCAAGAGCAAATGAACAACCTGTAGACTAACACCCAGCTTTCTGGCTATGGCTTCTTAGTTCAAAAGGCCTTTTCATTGATGTTGTGATATGATTAGTAAGGCCACCAGAGTTGAGCCAAGCACAACGTTGAAAATGAGGTATTTCCTAGCAGTACAATTCTGAGGTCCCCAGTTACACATGTTATAATACACATGAAATATGAGTAAACAAGGAAAGCATGAGCTTACTGGGACACCACATGATATGTTACACTCCATGTTTCATAAAGTAATTTAGAAAACATGAATGTTCCAGTACACACACACACACACACACACACACACACACACACACACACACACACACACACACACACTGACCCGAGTGTTCTGAGTACCACGGGGACCACTGTTACCTTCACCTTCCACCTTCTCTAGCTCTTCTCTCAGCCTTTGGTATTTATCAAGCTTCTCGTGTTCCTTCTTCTTGATGTTGCCATTCCTTGGTATTGTAATGTCTATCACTATGGCTTCCTTCCTCTGCTTGTTCACTACTACTATGTCTGGTTGGTTAGCCATCACAGATGTCCCTATATATTATGCCAGTCACTTGGTTATGGCGTTGCATGTATGCCCTGCCTGCTCACTGATTTCACCTCTATTCTTAGCCTTGTTTCCTCATTTCATTTCCCATTGCTTCATTGTATGACTCATCAGCTTTATCCCCATTTAGCTACTACAACTCTGCACATCACCCTTGTGCTTGAAAATCAGTACCAGTGCACTTCTTCTCCATTCCTCAGGTATCCTCTCACTCTTCAAGATTGTCTTAAACAAGCTGGTCAAAAATTCCACTGCTTTCTCATAGATATGTCCATAAATATGTCAGCTGGACCAGCTGCCTTTGGGCCTTTCATCCTCTAATAGCTGCCCTCACCTCTGCCTTACGAATCTTCTGCATTTCCTAATTCACTAACTGTCCTCCATCTGTCCTTCTCTCCCTCTCATTTTCTACATTTATCAGCTCCTCAAAATACTCCTTCCATCTTCTCAACACACTCTCTTTAGTTCTTAGTGAAGCATCAGCTCCTGAAGCAGCAACAACAACAACAACAACAGCAAAAAACGTGGAGCACAAACTTTCCAAAGTGATAACCAGTAATAAATTGCATGGTCTAAAACAGTGGCAGAAAAAAGAAAATGAAATGAACATTTTATGCACTGCGCGTCTGATCTTATATGCATCAGCATTTTGTTTCACTTCAAAATATATTTGCAGTTGCAAATTCTTCTTATATAACCATAACTTCCAGCAGACACATTGTTCAGAGAGATATGAGGATGAAGCAGCAGTCCAGGAGCAACTACCTCAATGTTCCTACAAGTTATTCCCTACCTCCATAATTCACTAGAAAAGGTACAGCTTTTAGAGGTTACATTTCAGATGAGTGCTTAAGTGTAGCTTTGACTTCAAATTAGCTACCGCAGAATGGAACATTTTGTGAAAGAAAAATCTGCTGTTCAGACTAATTGGACAAGAACTGTCTCCTGAACATTGAGCATTGTGCACAGCTCAATGTATGTACACAGCTCTGGGAGGAAAACACTTCACTGTGAATGGGAGAGAGCAACACAGGGTTTCATGGCTCTAACATTATGCCCATTTTCATCTAACAAAAAAAAGAACATAAGAATTTTTTTGCTTGTTTGTTTGTTTCTTGCCCTTTCTTGATCACTGTTTCTAAACAATTGATAAACATTTTCAGAGTATAGGAAAGAAAACAATGTGTTGCTGCTGACTAGCTTGTGTGTTAAAAAATGTGCCAATAAAAAAAACTGGAACTCAAATGTGAACAGAATGAGCCTTACCACACAGCCTTTGTCTCCTCTTCCCCCTCTGGTGTGAGAGGTATCTGTTTTCAATCTGTGGGACATGGTGGGGTGAGTCACCCTCTGGCATCGGCTTCCTGGCTCTGCTAGATTTTACCTCAATAACTTAAAGATGCTGAGGTAACTGTCAGGAGGTATGAGGGTCTGATAAAAAAAAAAAAAAATCAAATGAGAACTTCACCCCAAGAGAAAGATGAAAAAACAGTCAGATAATACCTGCTGACCGGAGGCAGATGTCAAAGTGCCAAAACACTGGTGCCAGGTCACAGTGATTCATTTCTCATTCAGTGAGTATCAAGATCTATCACCAGTGGAACTAATACGCTTATAGAAAAATGCAGGTTATCTGTTTCCTGGAGCTGGGAGGAATGGACCTGGACACAGAGACAAAATTCTCCTCTCAAAGTCAAATTAAACCTTTTTCTTTTTCCAATCTTTTTTTTTTTTCAGCTGAAGATTGCCTTGGGCTTAGGAAATGATTATTTCATGATGTAGAGGACACAGCAGGTAATTCTGGCCAATAGTTCATACTTTCCACAAGTACAATACTTACCAGCACCTAATTTTTAAAATCTGCACAAATCACTCTTCGTGACAAGCCTACAGATAAGGATCACATCTGATGCTTCTCTAAACTTTAAGTAGCATTTATGGGTCTCTCAGCACATTATTATATTTTTTATGCAGCTGGGATAGGCTCCAGCACCCCCGCGACCCTGAATTGGATAAGCGGAAGCAAATAGATGGACAGAGTTTATTTGCAGAGCTTTTTTTTCTACATACAGTTTTCTGTTGTTATTTATTTGTACGTGTATAACAAGCTCCAAACAGTACTTTGCATTTTATTGCTCGGGATTCTACAATTTTTATTTTTGGTTCAATCTACAGTTGTGGTCAGAAGGTCATACTCACTCATTATGGATATGAATGTCATGGTAATGTTGGGTTTTTAATGATTTCTTTGAACTGTTCTTTTTCCAGGGTGGAATGATTGCACAGCATACATCTTCAATGACTTTAAAAAACAAGAATCGGTTAAACGAGTTTGACTTTATTTGGGATTTTGTCTAATCCACACAGGATCAAACGTATGCATACAGACTCACATGCATACACATCCTCACTAATATTTGGTTAAATATTGCTTAATAAATTGCCACTTGATCAGAAGCTTTTGGTGGCAATCATCAAGCATCTGGCATAATTCTTGCTGGATATTTGACAACTCTTCTTTTCAGAATTGGCTTTTAAGCATACCCCACGAGTTTTCAATAGGGTTGAAGTAGGAATTTTGGGAAGGACATTCCAGAAGCTTAATGTTAGCCTCCTTTATTCATTCCAAAACCAATTTTGATGTGAGTTTGGGATCATTGTCCTGTTGGAACACCCAATTGCTTCCAAGTTTCAGCTGTCTAGCTGCTGATTTGAGGTGAAGTTAAAGAATTTGGAAGTAGTCCTTCTTTATCATTCCATCAACTTTGTGCAATGTACCAGTAACACTGGCAGCAAAACAGCCCCAGAGCATGATGCTACCACCACCATGCTTGATAGTTGGTACAGTATTCTTAGGGTTGAAAGCACCTTTACTCCTCCAGACATACCCCTTGTCATTGTAGCCAAATAGCTCAGTCTTTCTCTCATCTGACTGTAATACATTTCTCCAGAAGGCATTTGGCTTGTCCATGTGGGCAGCAAATTTTTGTCAAGCTTGAAGTGTCAATTTTGGAGCAGGGGCTTCTTTCTTGGTCAGTGCCAGCAGTTTCCAGTTCATGGTGGTTCCTGAACATCCTAACTAAATTTCCTCTCATCTGAGCATCATAGTTTGGGTCTTCTTCCAGACCCTGGCAAAGTGGTGACACATAATAACTTATACTTAACGTATTGTTTGAACTTTTCCCTTTGATTTTCCCATCCACTGATCCGTTCTCTTCCGCTCATCCGTGGGCGGGTCGCGGGGGCAGCAGCCTAAGCACAGAAGCCCAGGCTTCCCTCTCCCCAGCCACCTCCACCAGCTCATCTGGAAGGACCCCAAGGCGTTCCCAGGGATTTTCCCATTGTTCTGAGTATTGATCAATACAATGAATGCTGTTAAATAAATCCTTTTTGATGCTGGTAAAGAAAAACTACCAGATGTAGTCAATCATGATCACGAATGAGAAGTTAATAGACCTTGGTTTTGTCAAGTTAAGCCACTGTAGAACCTTCAGCACCATTTATTAAATATAATGCATGTATAAATTTGAGCCTGTGTGCATAATTTGACCTTGTATAGATTAGAGAAAATCCGAAATAAATAAATTAAGCTTGTGAACCTAATTTTTATTTTTTTTAATTCATTAAAGCTGTATGCTGTGTAGTCACTCCACGTGTTGGTAAGCCCGCCATATGCCGGGCAGCAACCCATTCAAAAAGAGGACGTGATGTAATTTCTTCAACAACATGTGACTCCAAATGAGTTAAGTGCTTAAGAAAACGGATGGGGTTGTTGCACTAATTATTGGCAGATATCCAACAACTCCAACTAGATGGTAATGCTGTGCTGTGTACTTTATGTATTGAACTGTTCACTAACAGGCTCACTGTGCTGTAAAGTGAAAATGTCAGTGTCGTGCTTTTAGCCTGGCTGAGAAAATACAACTATCACGTTTCAAATTTCTCCCTCATTCATTTCTTTTTTTCTACTAGTCAGTCCTTTCTTGTTTTATTCAATTCTTTCGCTTCCTCTTCCCCCTTTTCTTCTTCAGTTGCTCTGAAAACAAAAAAAGATACCATCTGCAAAATCTAAACCTTGAGACAGTCAATATAAAGCTTCCATCTGATCTGTGAGCGAAAACGAGCTACAATGATAATGATTGCTTTTACTTTTGGTTTTTGACTTGCTTGGAGGTGATGTTTTAATAGTGATTTTTACTGCAAAACCGCAACTTTTTTTTTTTTTTCTTATTTATATTCTGTTTAAGTATGAGCCAAATGTCTTTCAAGGTGTTATTTCCTTTCTGAACTGATGTAACCAAGAGTAGAAGTCAGCCTTCAGTTAAACATGCATGCAAATGTTTTCACTGTTAGCATGTTTTGACACAATTTCAAACTATGATTATTTCACTGCATGAGAACACATTTACCTCCATCTGCTAAATATTTAACTTGAATTCCTGTCCTTCAAGTATACAGTTCAGAATGTCGAAAACGTCACTGACCAGAAGTAGCAGTCGGCAATTTGATACGGATAGTTTTCTAATTCTCACGAAGTAGCTTGAAGCCTTGTTACTACATACACTGATGAGAGCTTCCCCAGTGTCAATTTCATGGGTATCATCTGTCTCTGTTTAATATGAGCTGCAGATGTAGAATATCTTTCCCATATTTGAAGTGCAATGTGTTACATGTGAAAAAAGTTGCGTGACATTGTTTGTTTTCTTAGTCCCTTCTCTTCCTGTGGAAAAGAAGTAGGCTGCCACAGTGGACCATGGCATCCGACTGCAAGAGTCTCATGGGTAAATAGAAGCACTTAGGGATGACATACTCAGTATTTAGACATCTGCACGCACCACCAGAGTATAATTTAGATTCCAGACCTTGCGTGAGGGTATTGATAGAACATGACAAAATAAAAGAAGTGCTTGGGACTTTGAACGTGTCACAGTCACAGGCAGCTGTTGTTGTTTTCTTTCAGCCTTTCTAATTTTGTAAAATAATGTATAATATAGGAAATTTAAATTTACAGTTCAAACAACTTCAGTCAAACAAGGGAAAATAATGGTTGGAGACCACAGCTCACACAAAATTATTGGGACCATGTTGCACCTTGTTGCTTTTGATATGGTTGCTTTGAAAATGAGGACCAGGTCTGCGACCACTCACAGTCAGTTTCCATTTCTGGTGGCTTTGCCGTCAGTCTGCTATCAGTCTGTGATCGAATGGGGTCAAGTTGGCAATTAAATACAACTTGTTTGTGATAATGCAGAGGTTGACTGTTAAATTGTGTAAATTGGGAAAATTGCAAATCTATTGCCATTTATTGCAAATCTGTTTTTGTTTGCATACACAGAAATTCACATTAAACTGGAATTCACATTAATTAATTTCATTCAGAGTCTGGACAGAACCACATGGACTTGAAACAGAAATTCCTAAAATAGTGATGTAGTTGCTGCAGGATGGCGATTTACCTGCAAAAATGACAACCTTGCTTTAATATAGGAATATATAGTCAGAATGCAACCAGTTGGCAACCAGTTGAGTCACATATTGCAAAGAGACAAATGGCAGATTACTTGCACTCATTGCGCTGACCTGACTGAAGTGTTGGCAATATAAAGTAGACAGCAATTATTTGCAAACCTTTGTCAATCTGACTGAGAGTGTTTCCAGTCAGTCCGAGTCAGAAAATGATTTTTCAGAGACAGGCTCACTCCTAGTGGGAGGCAACCTGTCTTCAAACAATGCTAAGGTCATCAAAGGCTATCATGCGCTCAGCCTCTGGGTAACCAGTTGGTTGCTGTGATTACTTGCAATCAGGTGCCAAATGTGAAAAAATTCACAGGACAGCTTCCAATTTGTTTTCTAGTTGCAAGGTGGTTATTGTGACTGAACCATTAGAGAATGGTTCAGACCCCAACAAGACATTGGTCAACAATGTCTTGTTGGGGTCATTCATAGTCCTCAGGGCAATCCTAATTATGATTTTAATTATGGATCAATGATTTCAGTGCCGTATCTATTGGATCAATATTTATCATATGATATTTGTATTAAATAGCTGTGATATCCAAAGGGTAAATCTTATGGACTCATGGTACCTTGCCTAGCATCTTACACCATCATGAGGTCAAAATTTTAATTTGTCATTTCTGACTAAATATCTGCACAAACAATAATGCTTCTATGAGCCTCAGCAATGATACTGGGCAATTAGAGCCATGCTAATAAAGCATGGTTTCATTAACGTTATACCTGCTATGCACCACAGTTTCAGAATACACAGAATACTGACAGTCCTTACTGTATATACATTTGGATAAGGAATAGCAGTCAAGCTAAAAAAAATCATGGTACTTCTGAAACAGTACAGTGACAGTACTGTGATAATAAACTATACAAAAAGAGTATAATTTATTATAATGTTGATTCAAATTCTTTTTTGGATTCTGCATTAAATCAAGTGCTTAAATAGTTTTTTTTTGTTTGTTTTGTTTTTTTGAGCATACAGTAATGTTTTCTGAAGCGTAAAAGGCCATTTAATTTATTTCCCCCCCAAGCTTCTGTGCTCATGGTGGAAAATACTGACACCGTTAAGCTGGTCTAACGGAAATGTGGTTCAAGAATATACCCATGCATTTCACAAGAGTAATGAGATTTGAAGCACCAAAGCTGAAGGGCAGTCCTCATAAATCTTTTGGCCCAATCAATATGTAAATATGTAAAATCTGTGAATGCATAAATGTTACAGAATGTTCCTATATTTCTCTGTTTCTCCAAACACATCAAATAATGTAAACTGTGGCTTCAGCAGAATGCAGGATGGTGCCATTTGAATAACTAAAATTCTGGTTGTGTTGTTTAGTGCTGATCAAAACATTAGGGTATAAGTTTTGTACATACATAGCAGCTTTTAAAATGAACCGCTGGATGCTGAGTAGAATGCTGCACAAGTGAATTGTTAATGAATTAATAAGTACATTTATTTATTATATTCTTTTATTTCAGACAAAAAAGCAAATGTACCTGCAAAATTTAAAAATTAAACAGATAAAGACACACTTTAACATTTCTCTTGAAACACAAACAGAAAAAAGCTTGTCGTATTTACATTTTTTCTTCCAGTGCGGCTGTGATTAGCTGAAGGGTTTCGGGTGCTGTTTAGTGTCCAAAATTGTTTGTTCAGATCTAAAGAGGCAGAACCGGAAAAACTGACTATATTTGTTTAGTTTAATGAATGACCACCACTATGCTGGGAAGAAAGTCAGTGAAATACGTCACATCAATAACTAAAAATATCTTGTGAGTTGCTTTTTGATGGAAGGGTTGCATATTAACTCAAGACAGTTAAATAAATCAAAGTAGGCTTTTGCTTTGATCTGATTCACAAAATTAGATCAGGGCAAGGTGTCTGATCAAAACACTACATGCAAACAATGGGGAACGATTGCTATTTGCATATTATATGTACACAAATGGTGTATTGGAAACAATCGAGCAGACGTTCACTTAAATGTCTTCCAGACACCCTTTATGGGAGACACACGATGAAATCTGTTTAAAGGGAAAAAAAACTGTGTCTGTAATTTAACTAATTTGGGATGACAAGTTCATGTGTACACATTTTCCAAGTGAACCACTTATAGTTAGAGTTATAGAACAGGGCCAATAGTCACAAATAAGTGATGTAGTATTTGTATGTGTAGTATTATTTCAGAAACTACTGACTGGGATTTTCCCACACAACTACCCCTGGGATTTAGAATGGTCTAAAAAGAGAACTTTGGGCCCCTAGTACCAATTGAGAATCATTTAAACATCACAACCTACCTGAGGACTGCTGCTGACCATGTTCAGCCCTTTGTGACCACAGTGTACGCATCTTCAGATGTCTGCTTCCAGCTGGATAACGCGCCACATCACAAAGCTCAAATCATCTCAAACTGGTTTCTTGAAAATGACGATGAGTTCACTGTACTCAGATGGTCTCCACAGTCATCAGATCTCAATCCAATAGAGCACCTTTGGGATGTAGTGGGACGGCATCATCGATGTGCAGCCAACAATCTGCAGCAACTGTGTGATGCTGTCATGTCAATATGGGCCAGAATCTCCGAGGAATGTTTCCAGCACCTTGTTGAATCTATGCCATGAGAAAGTAAGGTAGTACTGAAGGCAAAAAGGGGGGCTAACCTGGTACTAGCAAGGTGTGCCTAATAAAGTGTCAGGTGAGGGTATAATATTACACCATAAGTTCACTATAAATATTCACATTAATTCCATCATCAAGCATTACTTGTTTTAGACACTATTAAGTTAGATTAAGAGTTGTGACTGAAATCTAAGAAAAAAATGTCAGTATATTTATGCCAAACCACGACATTATTATTGATCAAATCTCTCGAGACATGACGCTGGTTATGTGGCTCTCAGTGGTTTGGCAGGACAGAATGAATAACACGAGTCCTTCATCACTTTGGCAAATTGTTTTGGCATTAAGTGTCTGAATTGCCTTTGTGGAACTGTCTCAGTGGCCTGAATTATCTAGTGCATCAAATCATATTGGACTTTGATATACTGTTGCTCAAAAGAAAAACACATATAGAGATCAGCCGGCAACCATCTTTCATCAGAACCAAGCTGGTAAGCAGATGTGTAGTTCATCTTAGTTTAGAGATGGAACTAAGACTTATTTCATAAATAAAAATTCATGAAATAAATTATTTAATGACCAACCAAACTTAAACTTAAAAAGTATGCTTTCAGTTTGAGCCAAATGCATTCAACTTTATAAAAAAACTATATGTAAATGCTTTGCATAAAAAGTTGCAACAATATGTTGTGCAAATGCGAAGCCACTGAATGCAACATGATTGTAGAACTGTGGATTCAAATGAAATAAGAGAAGAGCTAGAGCAGTTTGATAAATCAGCTTTTCCCAGTAAAAACATAAATTGCAATTTCCTCCGTGCCGGCTGATTTTGTTGCTATCTTGTTTATTTATACAAATAAAACCACAGTCTATGACTAACTCTCATTTCCTGCAGTCTTGTGTGATGCAATGATAAGTTACAGGCAGAAAATTAAAGCAAGGGCTGATGAGAATAACTTGAAATGAAATTATGATGATTTTCATTCAGAACGGTGTTTGCATTGCTCAAACCAGCCAAGCTGACAAGACGGAAACTATGATTCATACTTTAAGCAAGCAGACAATAAAAGAACAGCATGTCCATTGTGAGTGGTATAAACTGATGCGAACTGTTTGTCCACCTGGCAATGTTATGTCTATTGTATCCCTATCTCCCATTTTTCAATAGCCAGCACATGAGACAATAAATTCAACTCCCGCAGCATATGATTTGTAGACAATTAAACAGACAAAAAGTTTGAACAAACAAAACCGAATCATAATTATTGACTAACGGTTGCTGAAACAGATAAGAATGATATGAAACACCCGCAGCATTGAAAAGGATTTTAATGAGGAGAATCAAAAGCATGGTGTGTAGCATATGTACTTAGCTAACCAATTACTGTCAAACAAGGAACTGTTAATTGAGTTTTTGCATGAATACAAACACAACCGCACGCATACACACAGAAGAGGAAACAGATGCTTGTTTCTAAATATTTTTAGTCTTTTAAAATGCAGACAAGTTTATTTTTATTCACGTATCTCGTGTGTTGCAATTGGCCACTGTCAGTCTTTTATGGAGAAAGAGGTGCCGCTGTAAGTAAGCCATGGCTCGTTCTCAAAAAAAGAATGAACTCGAGGAACTTAAATGAACATTTCTACCTGAAAATGAATAACAAAGTCACGGTTGTCACATAGTTTTATATGTATTGGAAACTACTCATATTATACAAGTGAATGGAGCGAAGTAACTAAGGTTCAGTTCAGCCCCAAGTTAGTTTAGTTTTCAATGGCAACAAAATATAGAAAACTGACAACATAATGCATGAGAAGAACACTTTGGAGGATGATGTGAAGGACAGCAGCAGAAACTGAAATAAAGGATCTGCTTTCACAGCTGAGTGGTGACTTCAGCACAGACAAGAACTGGAAGGAAAACTCCTTTAGAAAGCAGCTTAACCTCTGTAGCTGGAAAATAGATCGGTGATGCATGAAGACACTAATTTAATCTGATCACTAGGAAAAAGCAGTGGGCAATCTATCCAAAAGAACTCATTTGAGAAACAAATCTAATTTAGCTGCAATCACTGGAAAACTCAAGTCAAACAAGCCATGTAAGCTGAGTTTGCAGATAAAACTCATTATGTTGTTTGAGTTTTTGAAAAAAAAAAGTTGCTACTGTATTAGCGTGGAGTGTCCTTTAGGCTCTCGGTCAGAGCCAAACCTTAGTCATCAGATTTGGTCTTCGAAGGTTTCAGAGCAGGAAATCACTGACCAGTTGGTGATGTCACTTACAAGCATCCTTTATGAGATATTCAAAGGAAGAAAGGTCATCAGAATACAGTATTTATACATATTGGAAAGGTTTTTTTTTTCATTAATTCTGTTTAACTGATTTATAAATAACTTATTCGTTCCTACTTCATTCTTAAATTAAGTGCATAATTCTTTTGAATTTGTAGTTCCACTAGTGGCTTTTGGAAAAAATCAATAAATAAATAAAACGAGTCACTAAAGACTAATAGCATGTTACAGAAATCTTAAAACTTGAGTAACAGTGTATCAAATGCTTGATGCCCTTCATGCTTGATTTAAACAAGTGGTTCTTAGCTGTAAAGCGAATATTTATCATATCAAAATTAATCTAAAACCTTTTTTTTTTTTGGTCACGTGTATTCAAGGTTCCCTTTTGTGTTTTTACCTCTGAGAGAAAAGAAAAAATCAATGGGGCTTTTTCAAAAAAAAAAAAAAAGAGAGAGAAAGGAACAGAAAAATTATAGTAATTGCTAGATTTCTGAATGTTAAAAAGTGGGCCATATCACTGTGGACTTTATTTGTTCCTTCTATTCTGATAAAAAAAAAATTCTTACCAACCTGCTGCTGCCAAATCAACTACATTATAAGTACATGTTGAGAGTTTTACTTTACATTTTCAAAAATCTGCATAAAAATTAGAGCAATCAGCAATAAACTAAATAAATGAACTGCATGCTGTTAGAACAGGAACATACATCATATGTAATTTTCTTATACAGGGGAAATGATCAAAAGCTGTATATGAGAACATTTAGGGGGAAATCAGAATTCTTAAGTTCTGTAAAACATGATGAACGGGATCTAACAACAGACACTTTTCTTCTAATCTGCCTGTCTGCCTGCACATGCTGTCATCACGTCATGTGACAGATCGCTGTGATTAATTTTACCGTGTGTTGGCCTCACTGTTTCCATTTTGGCCTGATTCTTAGTAAATTGTCTCATAATACACTACCATGAGGCAAAAATAGACAGAATTTCACCAGTGATGAGCACTGCAAGTAGAAAATACGGAAATTTTATTGTGAGTACAGCTCGGCTTATCAGCTAAACCTCAGGTGGATATGCTTCCAAAGATAAGCAGATCCACGAAAAGTAAACTATTTTAGTTATTCGGTTGTTGGCTGCTTCTCTCTTTACCAGAATTGGGGTTTAGTAGCATGCACATGTGCAGCACTGCCTCTTTTTACACTCACAAGTTGCACAGTTTATGAATCTCTTTCATCAGACTGACTGAAGGTTTTGCAGATGTCAGTACTTTCACCTATACAATGGTGTCACACCACAGCACAGTTAACAACGTACATATTTTATGTTTTCCACTGTTTCCATATTGCTTTTTATTTCTCAGGTCATAATGACATCCATGCGCACTAATGAGGGTTTAGGGAAATGAAGGCTTGCGAGGCTATATCTCACATTTTTCCCCAATTTTTACCTCCTAATGACAAAATAAAAATCTGAAGGGAGAAAGCTTGCTCATTATGCGTTCACAGCTGGTGAATACTTATGCTTAATGTTTTTGCTTTCAGAGATTTGCCAACTCCAGCCTGAGGTGCCTTCAGTATAACTATACCGCCACAAGATGGAAGGATACATAACAAGACAGCCAAAACATGCACCGTGTTATAATATTGTCTAGTAAAATTAGGTCTAGGATAACTTACGGATTCAAAAATGCCACAAATTACCAATAAAAGTCATTTGAGCAAGGATTTATAAGGTATTTTAACTAAGAAAACATCACTGAAAAGCTTTGATCATGCAAGAAGCAAGAAGTAAAATTTAAAACAGCTTCCCCGGTATACCATATAGGACTAGTTTTTGTGTGTTTTATTAAATCATATTTCTGTTATGAGTCAGACCATTGATAGGTCCCTTGTGCTTCCTTTTATGCTTTATGTTTGACCTCTTCTGTTTTTTCTTGGTCTTATTATAGGAAGACAAGAGCTGAGAGGAGCACGCTCTCTATACAGGAACCAAACAATCCTTTATATCTAAAAATAATGTGATTTTCCATTCATTCTAATTATATTGCCTGGCAAAAAATAAAATTCTCTGGCAATGATAGTGACCCAGTAACATTGTATTATGTCCTAGAAAGCAACGGTGTATTGAATTTGACTAGAAGGATGATCATAAAAAAAAAAACCTACTCTCCTTTTGTGATGGTGTGCTTGCCTGTTTTTCCTCAAAATGAATTCCCAGTCATTGCTTAAAAAGGCAGAAATCTTTCTTTGATTTGTTCCATTCAACATATCCAGCTACACACTATTCACCCATTTCACACACACACACACACACACACACACACACACACACACACACACACACACACACACACACACACACACAC
>JAVDPK010050285.1:0-20868 GCA_034780415.1 Cichlasoma orientale
TGTGTTTTGAGTTTATGCTGTGTGGAGTGTCCTGCATTGAGGTCCTTATCCTGCCTGCTACACGCTGATCCATGACACTGAGTGGCAGATTGGCATGTTGCAGCAATACTATAATTGTGCCTTTATTAGCTAAAAGAAAAAGCAAAAAAACGTCTTCACTGAAAATGCCATACAGCTGGGAGAAGGTGGAACCACCTTTTCTGCTCGGTGTTGTAGCAGCTAACAAGCAGAGGGCTGAGTGCCCCCTGAAAAAAAAAGTCATCAACAGTAAACAGTCTTCTCTGTGCAGTTAACATTGCTGGAAAATGTCACAAATGTTATTATGTAACTTCAATCTTACAGCTGCTGCTTTCAAAGTTGGGAAGCAACTTCAAGCTGACTGTCGAGTGAAGTAAAAGTAAAAAGACAAAAAAAACAACAATATGATGACCAAACCACAAAATATTCAAATTGAGCCGTTTGAGAGAGAAATAAGCAATAGTGGATGCTGTACAGAATAACATATTAACCAAAGCTGACATTATATCATCCAGATTTTGAGAGAAAGAAAGAGTAAAACAATAGCCATGAAAAGCTGCTTCACCAGCAGCTGAATGCTGCTGGTAATTCATAGCGGAGGAAAAATCAAGATACTCTATGTCTTTGTCTCGTTTTCTCAACATCTGCAGACCATTTTCGGCTGAATGAACCTCCATCATTTTGACTTTACCAGCTGAAATCTGGGAGGGAGGGGAAGAAGGAGATAAGGACGAAAGTGTAACAAGAGAGAGAAAAAAAACAGCAAAGCAGAAAGACAGAAAGAGAGAGCGAGACACATCTCCAGTCACCCTCATCCAACCTCACGCCACGCGTGGATGGCCACTGTTTGGGCAGAGAGGAAAGCAGGAGGAAAAGAGAGGATGGGGGAGGGATGGGGGACAGTCGGAAGTGTTAGGGATGGAGGGGGGTATGTACCCTCGAGGCCAACCCTCATCCCCTCTTCACCTCCATCCATAATTCAACAGGGTCCAAACCCCCCAGCCACACGGAGCCCCAGGGCACGGCACCGTAGGAAGGACACAACATGCAGAGGAAGAAGAGACAAAGACACCGCACAAGCACCACCCAAAACACTTCGCACACCACAAACAGGAGGACAGAAAATGCCAGAAGTTAGTGGTGAGATGCATTACCCCCCCCCCCCGACCCCCCATAAGTTAAGTCAAACTCCAGCCATGCATATTCTGAAGAGATATGCGTGACAGGATCCTCATATTGTACATTAAACACACACAAACCAACACAGACGTACAGTGCACACATCTTTTGAGTAACTCAGACTGCTGGTGGGCCCGGATCAATGGCAATGAGTGTCGCTTTGTGTTGTTTGGCCTCTGATAATCAAGATCTGAAAAAAATAGAATAAAATAAACAAAGGTTGTAGCTCCTAGGCTCTCAGCAGCTCACCTAACGAGATGGGTTAAGGTCAGGTTTTGTTTTTGGGGGGGGGGGGGGGATTTCTAGTCGATATCTACTTGTGGCAACTTAAGCTGGCAGGCAACGCGTTTTGGCCATCGCCGGACGAAAACGTCATAACAAGCTTTCGACACGTTGTAACTGACGTGGTCTGAGAGGAAGCTGGGCTCCTACACCTTCTCCAGGCTCCGTTTGCTGTTTGGCCAATCACAGGTCTTTTTAAACGATATTAGGTAAAGAGCAAAAACGTTCCTGCAGTAGTTAGGCCGAAGTGGTGCAAATGCACATGAAGTTAAAAGTCAGCCTTGACTTATTTTAGCATGAATAAAGCACCGGTATGAGGGTAAGATCACTGTGCTGGTTTCCAAAAGAACCAACATTGAGCCCCAAGACAAGATTAAGAGAATAAATGTGAAAAATATGTAGTACCTTTTTATTTTTTTTGCTTTTTTTGCTAGAAAATTACCCTTTCAGGGTCTTCACTTTTTTAATTCAACAAATTAAACGTGTCAAGCAAACCGGCCTTGCACTTAAGATGAGGGCTATAAACAGGCAACACTCCATTTTAAGTGGTTACAAACAAGTTCAGGACAACTACACTTGGAGCGTTTTCTGTAAGTTGCCCACTATTTACTGTATGGGCTGCGTTTATGTGAAGTAGTTGGTTTGTTCAAAGCAATTTTCCTCTCATTCACAAACATACGCAACATGCAGCGCGAGGGCCTTCAAGAGCAACTTTCATCTCTCCGTTCACTTTCCCGCTGAAGGACATTTGAACATGTTGATGGGAGGAACTGGGGATTAAAATGCCAATGCCGCCATCAGTGAACAACTTGCTCTGCCTGCTGGGGATCAGCCGCCCTGTCGGCTGCGTGAGAACAGGATTCATTGTTACAGTATCTGCAGCAAGACGTACACCTGAGGATTGGTAACACCAGCAAATATCCTGGAAACTTTGTGCCACTTCTTGTCAAGAAGACACACACAAAAGACTGAGCCATCAAGATGAAGAAGTCAGTTTTTGTGTTATTTTGAATTGGCGAATTTCAGCCAATATGAGTGCGTGTGTACATGGGTCTGTGCGTGCGCACGCGTGTGTGTGTGTGTGTGTGTGTGTGTGTGTGTGTGTGTGTGTGTGTGTGTAAAGAAGAGTTATAGAGGGATGAAAAAAGCGCCACATAAACATTTAATACCTTAAGTAAAGCAGTGCAGGCCCTTTCACAGACTTTGGAGACTGATGGGTCTCCACCACACTGTATTATATATAAATATGGATTTCTCCATGTGTCAATAACTCTGCATGGCTGAGGTGCACATGCGCAACTGTTTGTGCATGCGTGTGTGTGTGTTTGTGATGCGTGTGTGTGTGTGTTTGTACAGATGCCAACACCTTTTCCACTGTCTTTGAATTTAAGACCAGATGTGCCCTCTGCCTGCGACTGCACATGTGTGTTATCCCGCGCATACACCGCACGCTTTCCAGGTGGGGTTCTTCTTCTACTCTCCCGTGTGCAGATGGAAATTCTATTTATTATTAATAAATCTTCTCTTTCTTTTTTCCTCTCTCAGAGCTCATCTTGTTGACCTTTCAGGAATGTTCTACCTTTAAAAGCTCGTGTTGCATTTTTGCTCCTCACTTTTTCATGAGCTACATGTCTGTTGTCATTACTTGCAGCAAACATTCACAAATTCCATTTTAGCAAAACAAATCGCAGAAGTGTAAAATAAAAGACCCCATGGGAAACTTTCCCAGGAACCTTGTAAATGTAATTTCATGTTTAATTCATATATTACAAAATGTAGGTTCAAAGTGATATGGAAACTAAACGCAGGGAACGACAGTGAATGCTGCAGTTTTCAAATTCAGAAGATGCTGAAGTGGTTCTTTCTCTTTAAATGGAATCATTGAAATTTTCCTCTAAAAAACATTTTATCTTACACAGAATTCAGATTTTTCATCTTAAGTTGTTTCTTTCTACCAAAATAAAAATGATACATTCTGAGTTCCAGTTCTTACCCACCCACAACCCACAGTCTCATTCCTTTATTTTTTTTAAATAAATCAAGACGATGGTGAGTAAAAGCACGTACAGTAACTCACAAAAATACACTCTGTATGGACGCTCACAGCTTACGACGTGAAAATAGAGGAAAAAAGAGGTAAAAAGAGGGTGCGAGTGAAGCAGAGGAAGAAGATGGTGAAAATGAGATGAGAAAAGAAAACGTGGCGGGAAAAAAAAGAAGCAGGAGTAAAAGAGCAGATGAAAATGGGAAGTGAAGGAGAGCAGGAGATGATAAAGGAGAAGGACAACGCAGCAGAAAAACAGGCAGATGATAACAGAGAGCACGAGGAAGAAGGAAAAGAGGGCAAGCGCAGGATAGAAGCAGAGGAGGGCTGTTTGTGTGCGACATGTATTGTTTCTCAAACTGGAAGGGGAAGCTGGTTTTGTTTTGCTCCGGGGCGCACAGAGTGTTGAGAAACAGGAAGCCAGGGGACCTGCCCATCCTCGCGGACAGCTGGTGCCCTCCGATAGCTGTTCCCCCTTCCTGTTAGCTTCATACAATGGTTCCCACCCTGGTCCAGGCCATCTGGAAACCAACATGACTGACCGCTCTCTAAGCAGTGCGTGAAGGCTTTCAAACTAGAGACAGTACCATACTGTAAAATTGAGTTTTTCTCATTAGAGTCTTCGCGGCCAGCCGATGTGCCAACTTCGCCATATCAAACAATATTTTATCAGTGATTAAAATGATTCCAGGAAAGCAATTGTTAATATTATTTTCATCTCTGTCTTGCACTGTAAACACAGTAGGTCTGTGCTTCCTGGGTCCGTCTTTCAGCTCTTTTTTTTATAGTAACCGGCATAAATTCCCGGCAACCACGGAGAAAGAAAGATTCGTACAGTCTCTCCTGCCTAATTGCTCTCTGTGCTTGTGCCAAAATCAAGAAAAAAGTCACTGGAAGCCCTACAATACGTAGGACGCACAGCAGCCTTGCTGCACAAAGGCCTTGACAAATATGTCTTCAAATTAGCAGATTTATGTAGAAAAAAAAATTTTAGCTCTAAAATGAAGAATTATTACAGCCTTGATGGCCACGTAATGTCCCTGGATATACTGTAGGGGGAAAAGCAAAGCAAATGAACTGTAAACATTTCCCTGAAAAACATCCAGAAATAAAGTTGAACTGTAATATATGCTTTTTATAAAATAAAATAACCAGTATTTTTTTGAAGGCGCAACAGAACCGGATTCCCGTCATATTCTGATGATAGACAAACAGTGCAATGATACAGGGATGCACACACAGCTTGGTACTCTGCAACATAACCTATGTCATAGCATAACAGTCATACAAAAGCCTTTTCTATGTTTAACTCCTCTATAGTGCATATACACCCACCAGCCACTTTATTAGGTATAGTTGTTCAACTCCTCAGTGATGCAAATATCTAATAGCCAATCACATGGCAGCAACTCAATGCATCTGGGCAGATAGACATGTTCAATATGACGTGCTGAAGATCAAAGTGAGCGTCAGAATGGGAAAGAAAGGTGATTTAAGCACCTTGGCTTGCTTGTTGGATCTACGGCAGCAGAATATCACACCAGGTGCGGCTCCTGTCCGCTAAGAGCAGGAAACTGAGGCTAGAAGAAGATAGAAGATTGAAGAAACACTGGCTGCTCTGATGAGTCACGATTTGTTCTGTGACATTCAGATGGTCAGAATTTGGCATAAACAACATGAAAGCGTGGATCTATCCTGCTTTGTATCAATGGTTCCCACTGGTGGTGATGGTGGTGGTGTAATGGAGTGGGGGTATTTTCTTGGCACACTTTGGCACCATGTCCATCCCTTTGTGACCACAACGTACCCATCTTATGATGGCTGCTTCCAGCAGGATAATGTGCCCCGTCACAAAGCTCAGATCCTCTCAAACTGGTTTCATGAACATGGCAATGAGTTCGCTGTACTCAAAGAGCCTCCACAGTCACCAGATCTCAATCCAATAGAGCAGCTTTGGGATGTGCTGGGACAGAAGATTCGCATCATGGATGAACAGCCAGAAAATTTTCATCAGCTATCACGTCAATATGGACCAAACTCTCTGAGGAATGCTTCCAGCGCTTTGCTGAATCTATGCCATGAAGAATTAAGGCAGTTCTGAAGGCAAAAGTGGGTCCAACCCAATATGTGCAAGGTGTAAATAATAAGTAGTTCCTTTAAGAGGAAAATGAATTGATTCTGGGTTATATTTATTCAAATAAAAATATCAGAAACCCTTTAGTATGTGTTGGACCCATCTGAAATATAGAAGAACTGTGGAAGGTGCCCTTCAAAATAAAAGTATTTGATAACGCAGTGTTCTACAGGGTAAAAACATCACAGTGGAATTAATTGAAAGGCTGCATTTAGAAATCCAGCTTCACTTTTAGAAAGTCTAAAATTTAGCGCTTATGTTGATGATGACCAGTGGCATTTTATGGTTGTAATCCAGGAGCTACTGCATGCTGTTATAGTGAAGGAAAGCTATTTAAGGTCTTCTCACATATAAATGCTATGGAAACAGAGTCACTCAAAGTCACTTACAGAATAAACTTGAAAATAAAACTTGAAAATTTAAAAAAAACAAAAAACAATCTTAACACAATGGCTTTTTTCACAATTAAGAGTGATTTGCTTATTTTAACGAACATGCAAACAAACGTAGGCGTTACCGCTCAAAACACAGTTTGTAAAGTCTGTTCTTTTATTGTTGTATTTGTCCTTCGAGTCCTGCGCTGTTTGTAGTCTGCTGTCAATAAACAACAATGACCAAGTGCAAGCAGGCAGAAAAAAGCAATGGCACACAATAATATTTTTAAGTCTTCTGTGTTGTTTTGCTAAAAAAAATAAAAAATAAATAAATGAACTGCAGGTGCCTCCTAATGTGCTTTACTTTCATGCCAGCAGGCTTTTTGTATGAGAGTAGGCGTCAATTATTTTAGATATTGGATATTGTTTTAGAATGAAAAGGCTACAATTCCCAGCAGCCTCAGAAGAACCGCATCATGTCTTTAGAAAGGCTCGTCTCTTTCTTGTCTGGTCAAACATCGCAACAAATCCACTGCTCGCATCTGCTGCTGTATATTTTCATCAGGCTCTCACATAAAGTGAACACTGCGCAAAACACCCACGGATTCTCGCACACTGCATTAAAAATCATCTATCAGAAATCAAAACTGGAATCACATCAATTCAAGCTTCTTCTTTTTTTTATTGATTGGCTTTACTGCAAAAGGTTGATTAAGAGCAGAGAACAATCAGGATTATAGAGTTTCACTTCTGTATCATTTTGTCTTTGTCTCCGGCTCCGTCTGAGTTCACTCTGACTGCATTTTAATTGCGGCAGTTTTTCAGTAACAATGGCAATTTGAAGTTAAAGTTCAATTATATCAGCGAGCTCTGACTCGGGCTCTGCTGTGCTTTCATAAACTCCGCACGCATAAATGGAATTGACTCATTTAAAATATTTATTTTCATAAAACGTGTAACATACTGCACAACAAATTAAACCATGAAATAAATTTAATTATTGATGATGAATGCACTTAAAACAATTCTATAAATCTGTTCTGTGAAACTTCCAAATTAAAGCACGGTGCCGTGGTGTTCTTAGCCGGATATAGCTATTTCATTTAAATCTTTTTATGCAAGAGCGAAGAGAGGAATAGAAAAAAAAAAAAAGCAGCCCAAAGGGAAATTTACATAACAGGGGGGATGTCTTTTTCCACATATCTCGCCAATATATTAATGGCATCTGATAAGGGGTTGTCAGCTACAGACAGACAAGGTGCTACTGCCTCTTGTCATGGAAATCGAGTGACTGTTTCTGATAATTGCTGGTGCCTTCGAAATGTGCCAGCTTGATCCGCCGCAGTCAAAATGTGGCTGAATTATCATTTCCCACTCACAGAAACTTGCCTCCCTGTTACTGTACAGTTAACTTTCTTTCATGCTCTTGCTTCATAATGTGAAGTAGCCACCGCCGTTTTCACCCCGCTCAACTCTGACCCAGAGCGCAGGCGGCTGATCCGATTGGCCGCACAGACCACACACAGAAAGGAGAGGTGGCCGGTTGCCAGAGAGGGGCCGATAACGGGCTTGTGGTGAATGAAAAAAAATAAACACTAAAACTCTTTCTGTTCTGCCAACTAAGCAATCAGCTATGTCTTAATTGCCATCAGGCAGCCGCTGGGAATAAAAATGAAAACACAACCTGCAATTATACTTTGAAATTGATTCCATTAATAATTATTTTATAACACAAATTTTCTAGTTGTTATATGGGTGTTAACAGACAATTTAGGCAAAATTCCAGAAAGGAGGGTTTCAACAAGTCCTGCTGCACCCAACATAAACGTCGAGCATACTGGATGAATTTATGGAGGCGGAGGACGCCGTCACCATCGCTGCTGTGGAATGAGTGCATGAAGATGCAAGATGGTAGATGGAAGGGTTTTATTAATAACCTTAAACAGCAGATCCAGTTTTTCAAGCGTGTCTTTCAGCAATAGATGGGTGCCCGTATGAGCACTTAAAGATTTGCTGTTCAGGTAATAAATTAACAAAAAAAAAAAAAAGTTTCTGTGGGTATTTTCTGACAGTTTGATCCATATTAGGCTCACAGAGGAGAATACGGGATCCCTCAGGAGCGTCGGGGCTCATCAGATTCCTTTATAAATCAGAGTCAGGTTGTGAGTTTACCAGCCTGTAGACAAAACTCCCGATCCCTACTGCCTGCAGAGTCTGGAGAGACCTGCTGCTGGAGTTTAAGTTACACAACTTTTGGAGCTTCTTCGTGCACACACCTGCTTTATATTTTGATTTAAATATGCATTATTATATTTTCAGGTTTTTGTTGAGTGGAATAAAGGGATTTTAAGCATTTATTTGACACTAGCAGTGGAGAAAGACAGGAATAAGCAAAGAGACGAAGGGAACGGCACGAGGAAAACGGTGCGTCTGAGAATTAAACCAACTCTCAGGGCAAACGCAGCCATGTGGTACCCTACATGCCTCATTATTGAAATCCATCTTGCTTTCTGGATTGATCAGCTTCATGTAGCCTTCATTTATTAAAAAAATATTTTTTTTTGTATTTCCACTTGACACTGAGGGGAAAAGCGCTGAAACATCCAAAATAGTGTTCCACATTAATGACTCTCTAAGTGTGTTAGATCTCTCTATGAAGAGGAGTAATGCACCTGACTGTTGCTTAAGACAGACTTGACCAAACCTGTCATGCATGTGAACGCAGCGGTCTCTCACAAAAAATTGGGCCGGTTGTTTTATTTTCATGTGTTTCGGTGGCCGAATTTGTATTTTACATCTTACGGCGATTTGATGCCCGAGTCTGGGGTTGAATCAAAAACAGACGGAGCTCGTGTTTCCGATGGAGAAAGTGAGGCTCAAGTGCAATCAGAAAACAGAGTGCGAAAGGAGGAAGAGGTGGCACAAAACAAACAAAAGCTTCCTCTTAGAGCAATCATTAGATTCGATAAGGAGCTGAAACGGGGCGATGACATCGGAATAAAAGGGATAGGATGATTTTCAAAAATGTGACGCTACTTCAGTCAAAGCTGGACCTCAGAATTAAACATTTTAAAGGCTTAATTACCAATTAGTGTAATTTATCCTGCTGGTTAGCCTTTATGAGTAACTTGTGTTGTTTTCATTTCATCACATCAAGTTTGTTTTTTTTATATGATTCCTGAATGTGAGTCCTACTTTCTGGGTTATTTGAATCTAACCCCATGCAGGCTAGGCAGAAGGAACCAGTCGCAAAATAAACTTCCTTCCTGTAACTCTAAGTCACGTCATTTTATATTCCAACATATTGATATTATGTTAAAAACAGAAGCTATCAGAGAAACGAAGCATGATCCACAGTGCCTTCATATATAAAGGAAAGGCTCGTTCTCAGTGTACATACTCTACGGTGTCTTTTTAAAACAGCAATTCTTTAGATTGTGAAAATATCCATCAGAGCCATCTGCGTCTTATTTTCTTTATGGAGCATGGCAGGCAGGCTTTCAGATGAAACATGTGGCTGCAAGCAGGAGCGTTCAGAGTCTGTGCAGGTGCAGACAGGAGCGGTCGATCCGCAGGAGCGGGAGGTAACGCTCGGAAATACTGTAGGAGCAAAGAGACGGCGGACCTCCAGGTCAACACTCACTGACGGAGAAAGACAAGGGCGCTTTTGTTTTACAGCTGAATAAAATGACCACTGCATGCCATCAGCCACGCTTATCAAAAACTGTGCCGTAAGCTTCACAAAGCTGCTATCTACAGATCAACTGCCATTCAGAAACTGGCCGCGTCCAAGGCCGCAGCACAAAGTCTCACACTGCAGGGTTAGAGGCGCAAAATTTAGATCAGCGAGCAAAAGAAAAATGTAATTAACTTGTTTAAAAGGCGCTTCGTGAACACAAACATCAAATCAATGTTCTGCGCGGCCTCAGCAATCGCCATCTCGAAAAGCTCTTTCTTAAAAAAAAAAAAAAGATGGCAATTATAACTGCATACACTGGAAATTAAATGAGAGGATTTTGACAAAGTTTGAGGGCACGCTGTAACAGTTTGATTGATAAGGTGATCAAGAGAAAATAATCTGCAATAATTTTGATAACCGCCTAATTAGGTAAGTTACTTATCAAGCAAAACTGCCAAACATTCATCGGCTTTGGCATCTCGATTTTTGAGCATGTGTCAATATCTCAGTTTTATTTTATTACAAATTACCTATTTGGGAGTTTGAGGCTTGTGGTCAGAAAAAAATTCAACCTTATTTTCTGACATTTAATATTAAACTAAAAAAATAATTAATGAATATTAAACTGCTTGC
Organism: Cichlasoma orientale; assembly: GCA_034780415.1. Classification (NCBI taxonomy): domain Eukaryota; kingdom Metazoa; phylum Chordata; class Actinopteri; order Cichliformes; family Cichlidae; genus Cichlasoma; species Cichlasoma orientale. The sequence goes on from JAVDPK010050285.1 coordinate 10,344, forward strand.
AGCCTTAGGCTCAGGCTGCTGTCAAGGACAAAAGTTGTCCTCTCCACATTAGATGTTTGCTATTCAGATATAAGGGCACGTGCATTACTTTGCCTCCTCGTGTAGACCTCACTGCACACAGACACACAGAAGCACATTTAGCACAATGTCAGCTGTCAGAAATATCACGAGAATGCCATCAGCATAGTTTACAATAGATGGCAGTGTCGAACTATCCAGGAACAGAATATACAGCAAAATGTTAAGGGTACATTTTTATGTTTAAATCTATCATTCCTCTCTCTCTCTCTCTCCTCTCTTGCACTTTCTCCCTCCGTCTTGCTTTGTGGCCAATCCAGCGCTGTGGTTCCCAAGCTCAGCTCGACTGTCAATCAGCAGCAGCCTACATCTCAGCGCTGCAGCTGAGCCAGGGCCGCATCATCCCGCCTGCCAATCACCGCTCTACACCTTCAATCCATCCTATCCATCTCTCTGTAAAGCAGATTCGCACACCGCCCCCCCCCCCCAACCACCACCACCACCGCCCCCTCCTCCTTTCAAAACAACTGCCACCACAGAAGCATTGAGATCCCTTTAACTCTCAAACCAGCACATTCACACACAAACATTTACCGTCACTTAAACAGGGAAAACACACAAAAAGATACGGAGGCAAAGATACAAGCATGAGCACGCGCACAAGCAGAGGGACAGGCCAACACTGGACAAAGAAATGATTTCAAATGATACTGAAATAACCCTCAATAATTACAATAAATGTAGACTATGCCAATTATCCATGAATATGTAACTAATACAGGGAGAATCACTTGCCTGACTGTCTGTATGTGCTCAAAAGACAACACTGACGCAAGACTTGCTGTAAACATCATAAAGACACGGAGAAGGCTCGACTCCGGCTGGCCATTAAAACGATTATATAACGATACACAAAGGACACGGCGCACGCCAGTGACGGTGTGGTTTCTCGGGAGCTGAATATAAATTTGGCGTTCCTGAAGACAAGATAGAGTCTGGCATGTGAACTGGGGTCTGGCTGCATTAGTACAAACTTATCTCACATTGTAGCGTTCACATTTTTTCCCCCAATTAAAATGGCTACATGTTGTGTAAGGGGTGAGCTGTACTAATTGAAACTACAGAGAATTTTCATGCAACTCTGCAGCTCAATGCAGCTGTTACCCTCTTTCGCTGTCTTCATTTGATGCCACATTTACTGCACGGTTCGGTCCTGTTTCCAGCAGGTGCGGGCAGCTGTTTTTACCTAACAAGTCCTAATAAACCCACCGCATACTACCTGCCCGGTAGCAAACAGCAGACAGGCAAAGTCAGCAACAACTTGGTTAACATGTTGGAGCCTTTAGTGGCTAAACAGCGAGATTGTCTGCATTTAGAGGAGAATGAAATAGAGATAAAAGGGGAGTGAATAGTGGAATTATTATTGTAGCAGTGGCAGGAGAGTTGTGGATTTCTAGAAGTGATGCAAGCTGAGCAGCTGTTTCCAACAGTCGGGCTAACATTAACTAAGGTACCTTTATGATATTATATAAAATCTTTAAGGCTTAAGGTGCACTGTTAGGACAGCGGTGCAAGCTGTATTACAGCTTATGCAGCTCTTTTGACCATCAATTTGTGTCATAGGTAAGAAATAGATGTCCTACAGTCATTTTGCTTTATTTATCATATAATTAAATTAAGTCATCTTTCACAGCATCGGTGATTAAAAAGGGGCTTTAAGATGGAAAAACTTTTTTTTATTATTCCTTATAAATGTTTAAGTTGGCTGACTTGATTTTTGTTTGTTTGTTAAAACAGTTAAAAATTTGCACGTGTAGTTAAAGATCTATTTCTGCAGCGTTCAACTTCATTAAGATTGTGACAAAGAAACATTTCAATTAATACGCTTTGTAAAATGAGTCATTTAAAAATAGCTGTGTACAGGGAAATGGTCATTACTGCAGAGTACAACTGTGGAACATTATGAAGTTTGCCGAATATAACTCGGAGGCATGAATTAAACTCTGAAAAATTACTTCACTGGACTAAAAAAAAAAAAAAAGTTTTATTGTATGTATAAATCCTTTTTCACCAATACAATGGCACTGACCTTATATGGCTAAAAATGCTCATTACGGTGTTGTTGCCATATGCAAGAGTGGCCCAAGAAAAGATCTGATCATTATCACACTTCCAACTGGACGCAATGTGGTTATTGATTAAAATTTTCCCACTTTTAATTCATAGCACCAAGTGAGTTCCTTGTTAAGCTTACTTCACGGCAGAGGCAGAGTATTAAAACAGTTTCCCCGCGTTTTCTTCCTCCTCATTATGTCCTCATGCTTGCTTAAAGATTATTAGCTGTGGTCATTTTATCGCTGCAATTATTGCGTGCCGCAATGCAAGAATAACTAGATGAATTGCAAATGCGTTGTGAATCATTTTTTGCAGTTTGCCTTGAACCAACCCACTAAACATGCAGACTTTTCCCTCTCTTGTTTGAACTACTTCTAAAATGAGCCTTGCTCTTTGATTGCATCATGGAGTGCAGCTTTCATCAGATGCCTCATAGATTGCAGAGCCAGACAAGGTACTGGGGCGAATGTTAAGGCCACGGCAATTGAGGGTATAATTAGATAGAGGTTCTGAATATTCGGTGTACTGTAGAAAACAATAATTGGCCTGCACCGGTTGAGAATTGTTTTACACACATACAAGGGTGCACAAACGTGCACCAAAATGCTCAGTCCAAAGATAAAATGTGATGCCAACAAGAGCACATTAAAAATATTAGCTTATATCAAAGCAATTTCTGTCATGGCAATACAAAATGTTGTTAAGTTTTTATGTCCAAGCTATAAACTATAATGACATATCTGAGGCTGCAAATTCTCACTGCTCACATTTAGTGGTTTTCAGATCAAGGCGAGGCGAGAAATAACGCAGTCTGTCTGGATAAGCTGCTTATGTTGTCTTCAGTCATGCTTATTGTTCCTGATACATGTAGATCACAATTAGAAGCAGCAGACAATCCGGTAAAGTTTGCTTTTCAAACACAGAATTATTCAAACGGCGGCCACGTGCTGTGACTTTCAGATCGCCGCCATTTCACCACCAAGCAAACTGTCACTTTAAGCTTTTCTGGGTCAGTCTCCGGATGGCTGGTTTGGTAAGACACTACAGAGTCAATTTGGGAATTAACCTGCAAACAGCTGCTTAAAATGACCATTTACTGAGTTTTTGCTTGCAACTCATTATCAGTTAACCTGTTGATCTGTTTGCTGATCTGTTCGGCTTGGATCCTGTTTTTTTAACTGATGTGGGGGGGAAGTTGGCTTCTGAAGTGGGGGATGACTGAAAAAGCTTATGAACCGCCGCTCAAAAGTGTCAGAAAGTAGTCAAGGCTGCACCTTCAAATTGCTTGCCTGAATTGCTGACTGTTGTCAATAATAAAGGCATTCAGTTCACAACAACAGGGGGGGGGGAAAGCAACAAATCCTCACAGCACTTCAGAGAAAACCCACAAACGAGGGCGTACAAATCTGCATGAGATACGTTAGCAGGCGAAATAATGCTAGACGTTCTGTAATGTTTAAATGAACACATGCCTAACACTAACACTAAGGCTGCTTTCTGCCTAAATGGCAGATTCAGCCTGAGATGGTTTGTGACCTTTAGGTTGTGGAGAAAACTGTGAAAAATGCCCTTCAAAAGTTCCTGCAGCTAAAGTGGAAAAAAAAACTGCAAACATCTGTGAAGCCAAAGGTAAATGTTTAGAATTTTGGGGATCGTGGTTACGTCTCAATTAATCTATTAATCCATAAAACGTGTTAATCCTTTTGTTTTGCCCGCTCATCAGTCCCAAACCCCCCAAATCTACATGTTTACAATGACATTTAACGGAAAGGCTCATTAAGAAGCAGGAAGGAGCAAATGTTAAGCATTTTTGTGTTTAATAAATGACTAATTAATTAACAAAATTGACAAAGTTGAAGATTCATTTTCTTTAGATTGAGCACTTTATCAATAACTAATTGTTTCAATTCCAGTTAAAGGTCAGAACTGATTTCGGAGCATCGCATAAAGCGGAGAGGGCTCGCGGAGGACACAAATCTATTACCGTTTGTCCTCCAACAATTAACACGCGAGCACATCCAATATGAGCCATTTCCTCTGAGAAGCCACAATGAACACCAGCTGGAGACGAGTTACAAAACACCTGAACGCAGGTCCGTGCAATAATAAAAAACAGATTAGGTAAATTAGCTTTTCTAATTTTTCCTCCGCTGAACGTTATGAAATTAGAGCACCCCAGAATGGAGTGAAATTATTGTTTCCTTGTAATTATCGTATAAGCTATTGTATGACTCAAACAAATATGATTCCATTTCAACGAGGACGGGAGTTTTTGTATTTATACCTCCATGCATTACGCAGGGAATGAAAAACAGACATATCAGGACTGTTTTAATGGAATACATAAACAGTTTAATGCACGTCACCTCAAATATAAGCATATGTACTTTACAAGTTGAAGCTGATTAATAAAACACAAATATCAAGACTTGCCCTTTTCATTTGCTTAGCATTTTTAATCTTTATAGGTCCATATATATTCTCTTTTCATTGTAGAAAATAAAAAATAAAACACTATAAACACACATCTTTAGCCTTATGATTTAAATAAATGATAGTGCTGAGAACGTAGCTTAAAAATAGTTTTGTTCTACTTGGTATATTTCTGTGAGCGGAGATGCTGTTCCGCTGCTAAATGTTACAACCTTTTGTTTCTCTGTCACTCTTGCAACATGTATCCACGGCCCCTTTAACCGCTGCTAACCGCTCTCCACTTCCTACACACTCGCATCTCCACTGGTCAGTGTTGTTCTGACCTGCGTGACAATAACGCCGTATATCAGTGCCTTCTCGCAGAGCTGGAAGCTGGGAGATGATTTCAGAGTCAGGCCAGTGGGGGTCACATTTACATTTTATATGTTAGGCAGTTAGCTGATGCGCCTGTGCAGAGTGACTAACAATGAGCCCAACAGCAGGATGAGCTTCAATTTCTGAGCTGCCAAGAGTACAATCAAAAAGCAAAAAGGATGAAGGATGTGGCTCTACTGGCTGCTGAAAGATAATGGTACCAGTTCAGAGACACAGACAGTCAGCATTACAAAGTTGGAGAGGCGGTGGTGGCACTGTGAGTTTGTCAGGTAGTCGACTGTGGTTCGTGTCCTGTTGGGACCTTTTTTTCACCTGTAGGTCCGTTTGATTTTCATTTACTTTCCCTTTAACCCATTTCACCCACTTTTACAGACTTAGGCACCAGAATCCACATGGTTATGGTCAGGAAAGCGCTGTGGTTTTCAGGTTAAATATGCTCCTTGATAACAGCAATCCTACGCACTGAAAAACGACCAGCTGGGAGTGACAGCATGATCTCAATAATGCCACAAACTGGCGCATCGGGGCACAGACACCAAATAATACTTTGCATGTAAAGGAGCCACGTCGATGGCTCTGACAAAAATGGGTGAGTCATCTAGCTAAGAAATATCAGTCATTGGTTCCCACTGTCTGAAACAACCCACTGAAGTCTTCCTCAGAAGAAGTAGGTGGCATAAAATGACCTTATTTTAGTCCACAAAACCGGAGTTTGAGTCTTGTGTGGGACCATTGTAAAGTTCCACTTCCACTTGCTGTTCAATTTTGTTTTCACTTGAATGTTAGGTTAGATTTAAGCACCAAAACTACTCGGTTGGCCTCAGGAAACGATCACTGCTCGGGATAAAATTATATCTTTGCACAAAGCCGAACGCACATGGTGACTAGGAGAGGAAAAAGTGTCCGTCAGCTGCAGAGAGAAATCTCGGACAGCAGCTCAGTGAAAGCACGAGGATGCTTTAAATCTGCAACAGCTAGCTTTACGTTCAGCTAAAAACTGTCACTCCAGAGGTAATGAGCAGGCTTGTTACTGGCTGCACGATGGAACGGCAGTCATCTTATAACACCGAGCGTGTTACCCAACGGGAACTTCTCCCTAAACAAATATTTAAGTTGCCTTAAGCAAGGCACTTCAGTCCTCCTACCTGCTGAGTCATTGTAAGCTGCTCGAGAGCTGTTGCTAAAAATAACTACAGTACTGAGCAGTGGACAAAACAGCTAACTGCTATATGACAAATTATGCCGTGTTTTTATGTATACAATATATAGGTGCCAGTGCAAAGCCGAGAGAGACAGTCGCTTTCATATTCATTGTTATTCTTTAGAATCGGATCTGTTGCTTGGTGCATGTAAGGCTGGTGGATTGTTCCTCGATGATGTGTTTCGGTGTGTGTAACTTAGCGCACCTGAATGCGAATCGAGGAAGGCTTGCAACTGACGGTGAGTCATCATCGCCATGGTGTTAAGCCTCCCGTTCCCGGGGGGAACAAGGTTACCGTCTCTACACCAATGGGGATTTTTATTTTTACATTTGAAAAGCAAACCAGGGCCCAGCTCACAACAATCCTCCATTGCCCGTCTCTCCTCTCTCCTCCTCCATAACTGAGCTGCATCACACACACACACAAATCCAGCAGACGCCACACACACACACACACACACACACACACACACACACACACACATCGCCTCATTTTAGAGCACCACGTCCTTATCTATGCCTGTGTGATATTCAATATGTTTCAGATATCAAAATACAAACCTATGCAGATGAGATGGCAGGGACAATATCACAAACTCAGTAAAAGCCTCTGGTCTGTCATTTGCTGCAGAAAACCCCATACTACAGCTGCAGTCTATTTTCTGGAGTTCAAAGTGTACAACACCAACTGTTTAGAAACTCAAAACCCTGCAAACCTTAAAGCAGTTGGGGAATGCAATAACTGGCTCTTTTTTTTTTTTTTTACACAGGAGGAGATGGCTGATATCGCTCTCCTGCCTCTGGTGTTTGTGCTGGAGTGTGAGCTTAGCTCAGCTATGCAAAATCTAACCTATAGTGTCACTAATTAAACACTTTCATTGTTTTTTTGACAATCCAAACGAATTGATATTGTTTTAGAGATTCATCAATGTGTTCGAAAAGTGCCAAAAAATAGTAAAAAGTGGATTTATAACTTCTCACACACCTTATCTGTCAAACATTCATTTTACTCCAGAGCAAAAGTATTTTTTTCTCAAAAATATTACTTATATTTAAATTAGCTATATTAGTTATCAAAAATAGTGTGCAACTGAGATTTCCTTTTCGCTGATCAACTAATCATTGCAGCGCCTGCTGCATGTCTTGCTGAATAGCTTCAGAAGGGGTGCTACAGAGATATTCTTGGCACTGACTTGCAAAAAAAGAAATGAAAAACAGAGGGAAGCAGCAAGACTGGCTCTCTCTTAAGTTATGAAATATTCCTTCCAGCACCTCTGAATCTTTAGCCATTTTTTTAACTCCTCATTTGCTGCAACTACTTCTTGAGAAACAGTTTTAACCAACCATAACTTCTGTGCAGTAGTTTGGCAATTTGTTCATTCCAATAACTCCTCCTGAAACCGCAATTTCTTTCTCTCTTTTTTGTGTTTGGATTAAACAAACTAGACTCAACATGTTGCAAAGTTCGAGTCAATCTATCTGTTACATATAGATAATACCCTCTGGCCTCCATCTTCATACTAAATGCCCATGAGATTGGATATTGCTCTTTCTGTCTACCTCTCAGTGAGAATGTGAATGTCTGCATTTGTTAAACTCTTCTTTGAAACCTGATTGATTTCCTTACAGGAATAATATGTAATCAACTCAATGAGCAGCCTACAGCATGCCAACAGCTCTAGGAGTATAAGGTATCAAAGTGGTGCCAAAGGTATTTTTTTTCCCTCGGTGTTCGCGAGTTTTCTTTTAAAGATATCCTCCGTGTTCTTTTAATATAGAAACAAGGGAGTCTCCATGATATTCTGAGGACAGCTGTAATTATGTGTTCAAGAAATCATCTTTTATTCTCATATAGCGGTTGGCTCTATGCGTTGCCATACCTGCTGGCTTTCAGCTGACATGGCTTCGGGGAAGAAGCCAATCAGAGGCATGATTTGCCAAATTAACAGCTGATTTAAACTGCTAAATGTCTCGCCATGTTTCTATTAAGGGCAAACCTTTACCTTAAGGTCACTGTCAGTAAGGCACAAAACTGAATTTTAAACTCCACGACTGGATGTTTTTTTTTCTTTTTCGCTTAAGCGCCAAATGTTTTCCAGAGAGATTTGTGTCCACCAAAACACTGAAGCGCACAAACTACTGGTTATCCAACGCTGCAGTAACTGAATACCAACACGACTCCGTCAACTTCTCAGATCTATTGGAAATAAAGCAGCCGTGGCATCAGCGTCACTTTGTTCAGCGCTCTTCAAGGTGCAAAGTCCCAAGCCGCCACAATGCACCACCGTTATGATCTTATACAAAAGCAGATGTTTTATGTCTCCACGAGACAAGCATAACCATTATTTGCCTATTTCAACACTGCGGTTTAGACTTACATCTTTATTTAAAAAGTGCAACCCACAACAGAGGCCTGTGATGAAACTTTCAGAAAGAGGTTACAGTGGTTACATGTGATGTTGCACCAATGTTCAGCAATCACATGCAGAGAAAAACCTATTGTTAGAAGAAGAGATGCCAATTTTCGTACTGGCAGTGCCTCGGTGGAGCAGAATGCAGAAATGGTTGACTCAGTGGTTACAAAGCTTTACTGGAAATGTCTCACTCTCTCACTGAAGAAGTTCACACATTTTTTTTTCTTCCCTGAGAGGTGTTATGAAGGCATTTTGGGAAATTCGGGAAATCAATAACTTAACTAAAAGAAGATATAGCAGGTTAAAGAAAAGTGGAAGTAGTCTACAACTTTTTTTTTATTTTCCATTTGAGCGCAAAGTCAGTCCCAGAAACGACGAACAATGTCTGAGTGTGTGTCTGAGTATGTGTAGGTGGAAGTTTGCAATAAAAAGAAATAATGTTGAGTTGTGTTTCTCGGACACTTGAACATGTGTTAATTCTTGCTGTGGCACCAGCGTCCCCATAACGGGACACAGAGTGATGGTTTAAGACCCTTTCAGGCCATCGCACGTGACGATGTCAAGGAAAATCCTCGAAGTTTAACAGAGATAAAGATGATGATATTCTGACTTGTGCTTGACTTAAAGTGAGGGGGAGTTGCGCAATGTCAGCCTCACTGTCTCTTCCCATGTTCCACCACGGTCCAGCAGCAAGGCAAAGCCGAGACAGCTGGGATGGAACTAGGTGCAGTGGATCACCAAGATGTCCTCAGCATTCATCCAGCTCTGAGCGCTCCACAGCACTTGCTGTCTCCGCCATCAAGGTCGTTGAACCGTGATTGGTTTCTTCCGTCCTCTCTGTTGGTTTCAGACTGTCATTTAAACCATGATTGGTACCCGAAACAGCTGCTACCACTCCATGTCAGAGCAGACCTGTGAGTAATGACTATTAAGGGGCAACTCCACATTCCCCACAACCTCAGACATCCCTGTCCAAGGACTAGCCATCGGATGTAGGTTTACGTCGTACCCAGGACTCTAAGTCCAGAGTTTGACTATGGCCCTCAGAGGTGGACTCACTCATGTGTTTCAGATCAGTGTCCTGCTGCTTAATCCAAGTGAGAATGAGCTTCAACACACAAACCGATGGGCGGACATTCTCCTTCAGCATTTTCTGGTAGAGAAATCTGTTACAGCAAATCGTCGGGGTCGTGAAGCAGCAAAGCCGCCTCAGACCATCACACTACCACCTTAATGTTGGACTTTTAGTACGATGTTCTTTTCATGAAATGCTGTTAGTTTAGCGCCAGATGTAACGGGACTCAAACCTTCCAAAAAGTTTCCCAAAAGTTTTGGGGTTCATCAAAATGTTTTTTGGCAAACGCCAGACACGCTTTCGTGATCTTTTCGGACAGTACTGGTTTTCATCCACGAGTGCCGTTTTTGTTCAGTCTCTTTGTTATTGTTGAATCAAGAACACTAGCCTTAACTAAGAAGAGTGAGGCCTGCAGTCAGTAACTTTGTTTCTCAGCTGTGTCTTTCGATTATGTGATGTGTTGTTTTTCACATCTTTTAGCCTCCTTCACTTTGTCAGACAGGTTCTATTTAACCCTGGATTTCTTGATTCAACAGGTCTGACAGGAATCAGGGCCGAGTGTGGCTCGTGAAATTGAACTCAGATTTCCAAAAATGTGGCTAATCATAGTTAATTCATGATTTAACAAGGGGGGCAAATACATTTTCACAGCACTATATATGTATACTTTCCCACTGCGAAGCCAGCAGGGGGTGATTCCTATGGCTGCAAAAAGAACTGATACAATAAAAATCTAAGAGAAACCGACCCAATTTCTCACTTGTGTAAATACCTCAGTAAACACTCTCCTGATACGTTGATAGTCTCAATCAATGGTTTAGAGCAGGGGTGTCAAACATAAGGCCCGGGGGCCAGACTCGGCCCAGCAAAGACTCTAATCTGGCCCAATGGACA
>JAVDPK010050368.1:0-11660 GCA_034780415.1 Cichlasoma orientale
GTGTGTGTGTGTGTGTGTGTGTGTGTGTGTGTGTGTGTGTGTGTGTGTGTGTGTGTGTGTGTGTGTGCGCGCGCGCAGAGTTAGAGTGAACTAGCCAGCCCAATATCAAAAATGAAAGACTCATTACGGAATTACTGCCAGATCAAAGCAATTTCTTTTGTATATTTTTAGATATATGCTCATCAGCTCCTGTGTAATGCCCAACAGTTATTTGCCACAGCAATAAGCTTAATCCATGAAAGAATTTGAAAAGCACATATTTGGCCAAACTCTGTACACCTCTGATCCCTGCGCCTTGACAACTGCATACAGTCAGGTCCATAAGTATTTAGACAGCAGTTCTTTTTTTTCTTTAATCCAAAAATTTTAATTAAAGTATTACATTAAATGAATTACAGCCATTGATGCACATAGTCACTGCATTCAGAGGCTCAAAAGTAATTGGCCAAAGTAACATGTTTAAATATAAAGATTTTTTTTAAATATTCATATGAAAATCCAGAACTAATGTATACCATCAAATGCTACATTTCATGCCTCAAGATGACCTGCTAGGCCTTTACTGCCTCGCTGATAGAAGCACCAGAAAGAAGTCAAACTGAAGGCAGAGAGAGACCCACAAACAGTCACATCATCAGTAAACACTGGTGACCTGGTTACACTGGCAGCCATACATACCCATGCCGCAACATTGCCTCCATCATGTTTGACAGATTATGCTTTGAATCATGACCTGTTTCTTTCCTTCTCCATAATTTTATCTTACATAATCAAGTAAGACCTACCTTTGAAGTCTACCTCCTCAAAAGTGTTCTTGCCTTGGCAAGATGCGGTGATGTTTTTTTTTTTTTTGTTTTGTTTTGTTTTTCTAATCCAAGGACAGAATTCTGTCATCATCCACTTTTGTCTTCTTCCGTGGACTTCCAGGACTTTTGCTGTTTTTGAACTGGGCAGCGCATTCCTTCTTTTTAAAGGTCTACTAGATTATTATTTGGCTACTCCTATCTGACTGTTTATCACCCTGATAGTTAATTTATTTCTTTTTTTCACCCTAATGATACCTCTTCACTTGCATCAACATCTCTTTGGAAGTCACATTGAAATTTCTAGTGAACAGTTACCAAAGGTAAGCTCAACACTTGGATTCAACTCCACATCTTGTATCTGTTTAATTTCCATTGAACAACAGGGCACAGGCCTTAAGTTTGATTCTCTGAAAATGGGGTACTATGTATAAATGTGTCTTTAATTCCTAAACAGTTCATGGAACACTGTTGTTAAACCCACTGTTTTGAAGCTGAAAATCTAGCCTTCCTGATTCTTTGATTATGATCCACTCAGGTTGTGAACAGAGGCAAAGTTACATAAACTGTGTACCTGCCAAAATACTATACACCTAAGTATACATACACTATTTTGACAAAAGTATTCGGGCTGCGGGCTAATGCCCGGCCACGAGACGCTCTCCCTCAACCTCCCCCCCCCCCAGGGCTGGCTCCAGGGTGGGGCCCCGGTAACCCTATCCCAGGCAGGGTAAACAGTTCCCTTGGTGACTCTGGGTCTGCCCCAGACACGCTGGAAAGATTATATCTCTTGGATGACTTGGGAATGCCTTGGAGTCCCCTTGGATGAGCTGGAAGAGGTTGCTGGGGAGAGGGAGGTCTGGGCTTCTCCGCTTAGGCTGCTGCCCGGGTTAGTGGATAAAAATGGATGGGTGGATGGATGGATAGATATTTGTTCATCTACCTTCCCACGCATATGAACTTGAGTGACATCCCATTCTTAATCAATAGGGTTTAATATGATGTCAGCCCACACTTTGCAACTATAACAGCTTCAACTCTTCTGGGAAAGCTTACCACGAGTGCGTATATGGGAATCTTTGACCATTCTTCCAGAAGCACATTTGTGAGGTCAGACGAGAAGGCCTGGCTCACAGTCTCCACTCTAATTTATCCCAAAGGTGTACTGTTGGGTTAAGGTTAGGAATCTGTGCAGGCCAGTCAAGTTCTTCACCACCAAACTTGCTAATCCATGTTTTTACGGACCTTGCTTTGTGCGCAGTCATGTTGGAACCAGAAGGGGCCATCCCCAAACTGTTCCCACAAAGTTGGGAGCATGAAATTGTCCAAAATGTCTTGGTATGCTGAAGCATTAAGAGTTCCTTTCACTGGAACTAAGGGGCCGAGCCCAACTCCTGAAAAACACCCCCACACCATAAGTTTGGAGGTCTGTAGCAATTGAATCTGCAGAGAGTTGCCAACCTCTGCACATTATGTGCCTCTTCATCCGCTGACCTTACTGTGATTTTTACATGACCTACCACTTCATGGCTGAGTTGCTGTCATTCCCAATCGCTTCCACTTTGTTCTAAAATCACTCACAGTTGATTGTGGAATGTTTAGTAGCAAGGAAATTTCCCAATTGGACTTGTTGCACAGGCATCACGGCACCATACTGGAATTCACTGAGCTCCTAAGAGCGAGCCATTCTTTCACAAATGTGTATAGAAGCAATCTGCATGCGTAGGCACCCAGTTTTATACACCTGTGGCCATGGAAGTGATTGAAACACCTAAATTCAATGATTTGGATGGGTGAGTGAATACTTTTGGCAATATAGTGCTTATTCCCCAAATGGGCTTCAGTGTAATGACATCATGAACTCTGAAGTCTGTTCAATTAGAGCTGGATTTACAGAGGCTGCTATACTATTCATTTCTCTGGCCATTGTACAGTGTCCAGATTAGGAGTAGTGAGATGATGAAAATGAGAAGGAAATTGGAAAAATTAAATTTTGACTGGGAAAATGCATGCCAGTGAGTCCAAATGCAACAGGTCACCCAAATTAAGGAAGTCCAAAATTCAATGAAACAATTTTTAACAATTCATTCAAACTAACACAAATAGGTCAGCCGCTGCAACCCCCCCCCCCACACACACACACAAAAACACACAAAAAGAACCAGTTAAGCCATCTTACTTACCCTAACCCTAACTCACCACTTTGTGAAACCCATCTGTCTGTGTCAGAAAGATGTAAAACAATGCATGTACTGCAATCTCTGCCTGAACAAAACTAGGCTTTTTAGACACTTTTTCCATGGGTTTCTCGGAACACTGAAATGTTTCTCTGTGGCTGCCAGGATGAGACACAAAGCGTTATTCTTCTTTGTCAATGACTGAATATCAGTTACTCATAATTTGACTGACATTCAGACATTCAATTCAGCTTCTTTCATTGTAATCACACGCTTTCAAAATCCCCTTTAATAACCTGAGAGAATAGCTCTTGATAACAAAGGCCAATGTTCCCCTGCTGTGCACTTCCCCTAAATTGAAGCCCCTCTCCAATACATCAAAACTTACAAGGAAAAAGGTGAAAAAGGAGATAAGGGGATCATAAAATACATTTTGTAATGCCTGAGTACACATTTTTCTAAATCCCTCTCACTTGGAAATTTCCTCAAGAACCCAGAACAAGACAAAGACATCACTACAGAAGGATCTTCAAAAGCAGCAGTCATTTTAGGAACTCTTGCTTTAAAGTTGGAATAACCTGTTATTTAAAGCTATACTCTTTTTTTTTCTTCTTATGTAAGGTTTGGGTCAGGGTCATCATTAATGGTGATAGTGTCATGTGATGTTAATTAACTGGGAGAGATAGGGTTATTGACAATACATGTTTATATCAGCCCAGTGGTTCCTCTGTAGATAGCCCTGGGACTGCAGATCCTTATTCGTGAATTAGCCCATTTTTTGTCAGGATTTAGAACCATCGGGCATTCTACGGTCTAATGACTTCTGTGCTGATGATTTTCTTGCAGCATGTCACTAAATAAACCCGATTATCATCCCACTGTTTAAAAACACCTGACCCCTATCTGACCTTTAAATTTATTGCTATTCCTGAAAGTGCACATTCTTTTTCACCACAGAGATAATGACATTTCCCTCAGCAAATACATGGCCATGTCTACTTTTTGTACTTTCACCTTAAAGAGTAAGAGAATAAGGGTTAGTGGCAAAATTGGCCTTTTCTAAACCCTTAGTACACTTTAACCTGAGCAGGATAGTAAAATATACTATGTAAGGCAACAAAGACTGAACACGGACTTATTCATGAACTGAAGCTCACTACAATCCTATAAGTCCCACCTAAAAACCCCAAGTTAGATTTTTTTTTAATTCATGACAGATCTCTAAATGTATTATTCTTTCCACCAAACACAGTCAACTTTAACAACTACCAACAGGTGCGCTATACTTTCTGTTAAATTTATTAATTTGTGATTCAATCCTAATGATCGTGCCATGATGTCACAAAGAATTTCATGCATCCTTAAGCATGCTTGTGAAGTCAGGTGATATCCTCTTATCGCCATGTTGGTTGAGTTTAAACAAAATCTATATATTGATATTCACCCTTAAAAACATGCATTGATTTAACCTTTGTCCTCTTAGTTTTACAGTGAATGACTGGAGCTGTTGGTGTCTGACTGACAACCATTTTGCAGTTCTCGTTGCTGCTACTGTGCTGTCGCTATGGGAACTGGCTACATGAATACCATCTGTATAATTAGTTCACCCTATACTATGGTTTTAAAGGGAGAAAGACACAGAGATGAATAAGACTGCAACAGGAAGGGGAAAGGCAGACAGACAGAGGAAGAAAAAAAAACCCACAGTGGCCTGGGGGTCCCTCTGCCCTTCCCTCTTATTATTACACTGGAAAAGCTGGAGAAGAAAGAAGGCTGTAAGGATAATACAGGCAGAGAAAGTGAGCCAAGGACACACAGAGAGGGGTACGGAGCAGAGGAAGACAGTGACGAAATGAATAAAAGTGATAACAAATTGAAGAGGGGAGTAAGAAAGGAGGGGAAAAAAGCAGACAGATGGGTGGGATCAGATGGAGAAATGTTTCAAACTGTGACAGCAAGCACAGATGACACTATGAACGAGTGTGTGCATGTGAGACAGGAAGATAGAGAGCAAGAGAGTAAAAAAAGTGCAAACATAGCAAAGAATGACAAATGGGAGTCGAGATATGACAAAGTAAAAGAACAAGAAATGGAAAAGGATGAAGGAGGAAATCCCATCTTCCATTCATATTATATTACAGCTGATGTCAGTCTGGGTAACAAGAGAAGAACATCAAAAAATCAATTTATTAATTAATATATTAATGAACTATAATATTCATTATAAATAGCTCTGTATTTTCCACACATTATAATGCCAGGACAGTCTGAGAGATGCTTCAAAGACCTTTTAGATCCTTCAAGTTTAAAAGTTGTTGGTATTCGCAGAATGGAAAGTGTGTCATATTCTAAAAACATGACAAATTGTATTCTCTTTAAAATTTCAACACAAATTCAAGACAACAAACACGGCTGTCAAATCCCACTCAAACGTGAGACAACTGACAAATGTGAGAAGGAATTTCATTCTCTGTTGCTTGCTGGCAGCGATTTCAAAGGGACGGGGATAGTAACAAAAATACCGTCGGCCGTCAGTGCTACCCTCAGCCTCCTGGCAGTACAATCTTTAGGTGGCACAAAAACTCTGGAAGCACAAGTTCTAGAACACACAATTACAGGTCTCGGTGGATCTTAATGGGGTGAATATGAGCCCTAGTGAATGTTTTTCACAATATAAATTCAAAAGCAAATAAGTAAGAACCAAAAATGAGAATTTTAGTATATGCACCTATGGCATCACTTTGAAAATCCTAGGTGACATCATTAAGCTATCACATTCACAAAATTTTCAGAAAATGACCTTGAGGTCAAGGTCACCAAGATTCAAACTCACCTGAGTTTTAGTAGATACATCTATGGCATCTTAGGTGACATCACACAGTTGAAAGTTGACCGCCTGCCGGCCCCGTGGAGATGACAATAACCCATCAGCCGTTTAGGCTGAGGGGTAAAAACAGGTCAGCAAGCTCATTGAGAAAGACTGAAATAAAGTGGATTCATATGCCACTTGTATTATTCTTAAGCAAATGAATGATGCGATTTGTATATGAATCCAGGAGGAACACGCAGTTTAACTGTAAAGGCACATTAAAGAATAATCAGTGTTTGTTTCTTCAATGTTGGATGAACATATAAAGTGTCAGAAATAGTTGTTTAAAGTATGACCTGAAAGAGAAGTTCAAAGCCCCTTCTCACCTTCACATGGCTGGCAATCTAACTGTGTAAAATATGCACACACACCACTGTAAAGTCAAAAAATGGTTAAATCTAATAATGACTCTGGAAAGGTGGAGATAAAACAGGCCTACGAAACTATCCATCAATCAGCCAAACAATTCTGATGACGTATACTGGCAACATCGTTCTGTGGGTTTAAACTTTTGCATGTCTTGGTCAGGCACCAAGTATCAGTTAAGTCATTATAGTTTATAACCCTAAATCTAAATTTCAGAGAATGGCAAAATTGAATTTTTGGGAACGTAATGTGAATAGTGTTTGATGTGAGCCAGTTACTCTGATTGTTTACTTTGCTCACTGATGGCCAAAACTTGGGAGAGCAATTTAATAAAAACAAAAATTGAGCAAGCTCAGTTACAAAAAAAGTTTGGACTTGTGTGAAATGGAAATAAAAACAGAATGGAATGATTTGCAAACCCATATTTTATTCACAGTACCCCATAAAAACATATTAAATATTTAAACTGAGAGATTTTACTATTTGATCAAAAATATTAGCTCATTTTAAATTTGATGGAAGAAACGTGTCTCCAAAAAGTTGGGATGGGGGTAACAAAAGGCTGGAAGTGGTGCTAAAAAGAAACAGCTGGAGGAACATTTTAGGTTAACTGGTGACAGTTTCTCAGTGGTAAAGATGTAAAACTGCAAAGACTTTGAATATCTCATCACCTACAGTCATAACACCCTCAAAAGAGTCTGAGAATCTGGAGAAATCTCTGTGAGCAAGAGACAAAAAATATCAATATTGGATGCTGGTGACCTTCGGGCCCTCTGGGAACATTGAATTAAAAACAGGCACGAGTCTGTCATGGAAATCACTGCGAGAGCTCAGGAGCAGTTCCAGAAAGTGTTGTGGAAGGAACAGTGAAGTGGGTTTATGAAAAATGCAGGTTAAAGCTCTTTCATGCAAACAAGGAGCCACATATAAACATCAGCCAGAAGCACCAGTGCTCACTTAACACTGAAAATCCTGTGAATCTGTTAAATTAAAATCGAATTATCTCATAATTCATGACTTTTCCTAAAATGGGTTCATTCATTATAAAGTTAATTTTGGGGTGTTAACAAGAACAAAAAAAAAAAAATAACCACTTATATCTGTGTAGGTTCTCAGTCATCCAGGTCATGGTCGTCTTGAAAGCCTGAAAAGAAGGCAGCTGGATTTCTTTAGGCTTTTGAAGCCATCCAAGAGGCTTCTTCAGTTCTAAAACAGCCAATGGAGAGTCCCAGGCAAACCCCAAGTGGGGACTGTAGCCTTTGGAGGTGGCACTGAGGGTCGTTAACCCACCACTGATCATGTGAGTCAACATATGAGCTAAGGTATGAAAAAAGGCCTGGGTCATTACTGTCACTGGAGCCGACAGGTGAAACCTCTGTGAGACATTGCCCCTCTCCACCATCTTGTGAGCGACTGACGTCACCTGAGGCAAGGTGTGAGTGGGGTTTGAAATGCCTGGGTAGGGATCTCAGGACTGCACTGTAGGTGCCTGATAGCTGGTGTCAAAGGCTACTGGATTTTAGACCTCTTACGCCTTCAAGCTCTTAACACTACAAACACTTCCACCTAGAACTTAAGAGCAAGCTAGATATGATTGATAGATACAGATGTTGAGCTGGGTCAGAGCAGGAAAGTTTGCTGAACTGAAGAGAGAGTCCTCAGTGCGGAGTACTAATCCAAGCAAATAAAAAGTGAAATATGGAGCGAGGCAGAGCAGCTGAATTGGATAGGTTTCAGGCCTGAGGAGCAAAGCGGAGGATGGCTGCAGACCTAGGTGGAGCAGTGTAGATGATGGATGAGACAGAGAGGCTGCAGGTCCAGTGAAGAGAAGGTCGATGTGGACAAGATTATAAACTTTCTTTGTTCTAGTTTTGGAATAATTAATTTAATAAATTGTGTTTCTTATTTTGTTGTAGGCAACTGTGAATTCAATTTTAAAATGTAGCCAATGAGCTCTGTTATATACCTTCTGTGTTTTAGCACAACTACCACACATTATCCAAAGTTCATTTTTAACTTTTCCGTAATATTCTTCTTTTACTGTACTTAAAATATTTAGATGTGTTAGTTATTGTATTATTGCATTCTGTAATGAAATAATCTAAATCACTTTTAATACCAATAAAACCCCTAAAATTTCATTTTAAATACTAATTTTTTCAAATCTTTCAGATTTGATGAAAATTTACAGCTTAACTTCTTCAAGAAATTACTTCTTTGATGTTGTTGCGAGACAGGCAATTCTGGGGAGTTCTAGTGTTAAAACGGACTGGAAAACTGTTCTGTGGTCAGATTAATCAAAATTTCTTTTGGAAAAACAGACACTGCATCTTCCGGACTAAATAGAAGAGGGATTGTCTGGGTTGTTATCAGTGCTTAGTTCAAAAGCCTGTATCTCTGGTGTTCTGGTGGTGCATTAGTGCCTATGGAATTGGCAACTTGTGCATCTGGAAGGCACCATCAGTGCTGAGAGGTATACACTGATTTTAGAGCAACATATGCTTCCATCCAGACAATGTCTTTTTCAGGGAAGGTCTTGCGTATTGTCAGCAAGACAATGCCAAACTGCATCTATTACAACAGCCTGGCTTCATAGTAGAAGAGTCCGGGTACTGAACTGGCCTCCCTGCAGTCCAGACTTTCACCATTTGAAAACATCTGTCATCATGAAAAAGACAATAGAAGACCCAGGATTGTTCAGCAGCTAGAATCCTATATTAGCTCTCTCCCAAAAGTCCTGTAACTGTGCTCCTCAGTTTCCAGATCTGTATATTATGTTGTTAAAAGAAGAGGTAATGCTACACGGTAATAAACATGACACCATCCCAACCCTTTTTGCCATCAAATTCAAAATGAGTTAATATTTTTTCTTAAAATGGTGCATTTTAGTAAACATTTGATATGTCAGTGTTCTATTATGAATGAAATGTGAACAGAAGAAAGTGCGATGAGTATGGATAAAATGGTGAAAAAAGAAAAAAATCAGTGCATACTTTTGAAATAAAGAGCCACTGTAATTGTAAAGTAAAGGAATAAAGAAATGTGAATGGTTTTCTAATCATTCTATTAGAAAAGGTAAAGGAATCATGAAACCTGGAGCATGCTGTTGACAGGAGAAGGCACTGAAGAAAGGAGGACAGAAAACTGAATGGCTTTCCTTCTGTACTTAGTAAAGAGGCTTGCCTAGCTTGTGACATTATCACATGGTATGGGTATGCAATTACTCTATTGCTGACATATCTGGCACAGAGGATGAGGGAAGCGTCACACTGCAGCATGAGCTTTTGTGTGTACATATACTGGCTGTGTAATATGAGTCCAAATAGAATGAAATGCCACTTGAAATGCTTAGGGATAATTATGTACTGATGGCCATCCAGTTCAACTTCAACACCAAAGAACACCCTCTGCTTTTAACAATCTCATATCATGGTTTGATACTGAACCTGTTTCCAAAATATACC
This sequence comes from Cichlasoma orientale, assembly GCA_034780415.1. Classification (NCBI taxonomy): domain Eukaryota; kingdom Metazoa; phylum Chordata; class Actinopteri; order Cichliformes; family Cichlidae; genus Cichlasoma; species Cichlasoma orientale. The sequence goes on from JAVDPK010050368.1 coordinate 9,680, forward strand.
ATTCAAGAGATATTCAATCCTAGCAGCTGCTCCCCCCCTCCCCTTATACTGTAGGTGACTGCTGCAGTCTGAGCTAGTCCTATCTGCAGACATCTTTATCAGCCCTCTATCAGTCACATTTTGGAACCACTGGTTCTAACTCTTTTCATTCTTCCAGTTCAGTCCCTTGGGCTGGTGATGAAATGGTGTAATACTCTAGTCTATATTTTCTAGTGAAAACTAAAGTGATATAAGTGACTGAGGTTAAGAAAGGTTGTTGCATATACTACAAACTATTTCTGTAACGAGAAGACTGTCGAGTGTCTCATGAGCTCTGCACCATATGTAAAGGACGGATGTAGTATCACCTACGACTCCACATTTTGATGAGAGGTTGAAGTGCTAATGTATCAGCTAATGCAAGCTAAATTGCTTAGTCAGCTAGAGCTATAACTGTGCAAGTACAACACAGGTGCAAGTGCTAAAGCTAACAAACTTGGTCAACAAGCTGCATCAAAAAACTGTGAACAGAAACACATATCTGCTAATACAGTGTTTTGAGTTCGCTTAGACCCAATTTCTTTATCCACGGTGTTCCAGGCGATGCCAAAGCATACAAAGGGAAGCAGTACGAAGGCTGTTTGTACACGAAACACGGTGACAGCAGAGGATTTCAGGTTTCCAGCCTATCTCCAAAACTCTCCAAAAGTCGCAGACGTCACCGGAAAAAGTCGCTAAATTTGTCACTAGTCGCTTTTTGGAGGAAAAAAAAGTCACTGGGGGGTCTGAAAAGTCGCTAAATCTAGCAACAAAGTCACGAAATTGCGAATGCATATTTATGAGTGCAACATTGTTTTCTGTTAAATAACCCCAAAAGATTGCTTACTCTACCATTAAAAAGCATACAGCCTGATACAAAAACTATTTTTTGCTCTGTATGAACGGTTTCCTCTTTCAGTGCAGCTGAAGGAGGAATTTATCTCATTCATTTAAATTCTGGTAAAACTTAAAGTTAGGAATGTGACCTCTTTGGTTGACCTTTGATTGACACAGGCAGCTGTAGCTGATCACTGTCTGCTAGACCTCAACTCCACTAAGTAATTAAACTCAACTTTTGTTTGTGTTGTTGGTGCCTTTGGATTTTTTCCATGAGGTAAACATGCTTTCTACTGCTGCAAACTTTGGCATTTTAACATGGGATTCTATGGGGACAGAGTAATGTTTGGAGCCAGCCTCAAATGGCCAATAGAGGAATTGCAGTCTTTTGCACTTCTGTGTTGGTTTCATTTTTTTTAGCCCCGGAGGTGTCTGCTTGGGTCTAAATCAACCTATTAGATAATTTCTTCAACCAGACAAGCTGTGCTCTGGGAAATGTTAGCATTACAAACACTCCTTCTGCTTCCTGCTGCTGCATATGCTTCTATGTTGCTCCCACCCCCCCTTCTTTTTCTTCACAGATGAATGGGTATGTTACTGGAGGACACACACACAGATGCGAACATAGCAAGATATAGATGGGGAATGAAGCAGGTTAAAGAAAGAGGAGAGACTTGGGGGGGTGGGGGCAAGGAATAAGGGAGAATAAGATGGAGTGGATGGAGGAGAAGGGGAGAAAAGTAGAAGAGAGAAAGACAGAAAGCCCCCAAAGTGGCTCTTAAACTGCGTCAAATTGGTCATTAGTGTAATCAGGGAGAAAAGCATTGCAGAAGCCTGCTCCATTTAGGGGGAATGCTGACTCTCTCTCTCTCTCTCTCTCTCCTTTGCTCCCTCATTCTGTCCCTTCCTCTCTCATCATTTCTTCTTTGCGTTCTCTCATGTGCTTCTTCTAAGACTCATCCATCTTTTTGTGCTGCTGGAGCAAGAAAAAAGTCCTATGCTTCTTCCAGTATATCTCTCTTCCTCCTCACAGTGTTAAAGATTTAATAGCTAAGGAAGGGAATTCCTTTGCCACAGATACATGGAAAACATTTTGACATTGAAATGGGGGGGGGGGGGGGGGTAT
>JAVDPK010050433.1:0-20845 GCA_034780415.1 Cichlasoma orientale
GTGTCTACGTTTATATTTGCCCACCTACATTTTCAGTCTGCCCACCCAACTACAGTGGGCTAGAACCGGGCCTGTTTTGGTGCCTACCAAACAGGTACTGGTCTTCCCTAAAGAAATGTTACCAGGACTGTGATAAAATAATGTAACCTCTGTGTACCCAAGCATAAAATACATTTTCTGTTCATAAAATGTACAGAAATGACCCCAAACTGCATAGACCTCTGTTAAGTCAGGTTCCACAATCTCAGTCATGAGTCAGAATGAAACTGCTGCTGCATAGTGCTCAGATTTTACATTTAAAAAGACCTGCATCATAATAATAAATGTACAGTTGTGTCTAAGATAAAAACCATCCAGTGTCTCTCACTCACACACACACACACACACACACACACACACACACACACACACTCCTGATAAATGGCCCATTGGTTGTTGCAGGTCACACACTGCACGGTCAGGAGTTTTCTGTTAGTATTTAGCAACATGCAACAAACTTCAACCAGCTTCAATATAAACACACACACTTCTTTATCAACACTCACTGTGACGCCACCGCTTTTATTAGTGGGCAAATACTAACAACAATGTGAAGGATGCAACTTATTATAATAAGTGCCAAAACAGCAGCAGAATGACAGAGTTGGGAGAGTTTTCCATGTTTCCTGTGTGGAAGCTAAGCGGCTAAAAGGCAGCAGCGTTAGCAGAAAGCACGTTAGCTAACTTACGTGCAGCGGCAGCAGTTGACTGTGTTTACGATGAAAACTTGGTCTCCGCTGAAGTCCCGGAGAAACCTCTGCTCCTGCAGGCCGGACTGAAAGTGGTTAGATTGCCTGAGGTCTGCACACTGACTAACTGGATGAATGGACCTGTGCACCCACGTGTGAGCCGCTTAAACCGCACGACGCATGCGCAAGTGGGAACCGCTTTAGGGCAAAAGCTTTGGCGATGTCGGTGAGTTTGGGGAAGTTTTGAATGCTTAATGTTAAATTTTCCAAGTGGGAAGCAACCTGCGAATCATTGTGCACGTTTCTTGTGACGACGTGTTGTCATCATCCCATACATTGTACCATACTTTTAGCATTTGATATATTTCTCTTTTTCATTTACACCATAGTCCTAAAAGCCCTAAAAACATGGTTGTTTGGTGCGTTTAGGAGTCAGTTTATTCAAAATGAATTGGATCTAGCTGAAATAATGGAAGCAGCCATCAGAAGATGGGCACACTGGTCATAAAGGGATGGACATGGTCAGCAACTACTCAGGTAGGATGTGGTGCTTAAACAATGCTCAGTTGTCACTTAAAGGGCCTAAAGTGTACCAAGAAAATGTTCCCCACACATTGCACCATCACCAGCAGCAGCTTGAGCTGATGATACGAGGCAGGATGGATCCATGCCTTCATGATGTTCATGCCATGTTCTGACCCCACCATCTGAATATATGTGCGAGTAAACCCTGTGAGCAAAATGTGCTCTAAATTCTCCATTTTACAGTGTTTCCGTCTCCTCTCAGCTGTGTGTGTCAGTGCATGTGGATGCTCTAAATACGCTCATCTTAGGTACACAACTCTGGCTGTGAGTAAAGAAACTGCATCCAGCTGCTGTTTAAACCCTGTGTACTGGGTACAGCCAATGAGAAGTACGTTTACTGTAAGTGAAGGCGGCATTGAAGAGAGGAGAGTGAACTATGGGGCTTGCACCCAGTACCAAAATAAGATAAATAAGGATTATTTTGAACTGCAGTGCTGCTCTAGTGCAGTCTCAGAAATATGGAGTTGTAAATTTGCATAATAGGCTCCCCTTAAAAAAATCTCTCAAGCATTAAAAATCAATGAAATTTATTTTCTTGTGTAAAATGTTTTGAAAACGTAAAAAAGGTATGCAGGAGGTTGCAGACAGTTTAATGCATGTGTTAAAGAAAATACTCCCACACACACATAAAAAGTCAAGAGCTGCAGTCTTAGATATATTTAATAAATTAAAGCCAAGGTACAAAAAAAAACAAGTACATTTCATACCTCCCTCCCCTCCTCCTCCTCCTCCAAGTCTTTCTTTAAACTGTGACCAACATTGTTCATTTTCTCACCTCAGAGTAAGCCCACAGCACAGACTAAGGATCTGTGCTCAACGTCACAGTTCACGTCAGACTCTGAAGCAGAACAGCTCACTCCAAAGCCGATTCATGCCTCGGGTGTCGCTCCACAAATCACATCTCTCTGCAGCATCTCTAACACCATCTTTCCTCCCGAACCCTACCCCCCACCCCACAAAACACATACATGCTACATGTCTGCAGGCACCGCGGATAAGACAGAAGGATTAGACTGAGATAGTTTTATCAGAGACCACAAAGTACATTTCAATGCTGAGTGTTATTAGATGTCAGCTGGTCGTGCTGATTCACTAGACAGTGTATTTTACAGCCCTCGCATCACTTCACCAATAATGTCTCAGGCATATCGGAGGAGCACAGAATGTCGGTTTCAAAAACTTTCTCAGAGGTCGTACTTTTTGTTACTCAACTCTCTAATCCTTCTTGGTCCTCTCCAAGGCAGTGACCCAGATGGGTAAAAGGATTCTGGGTAGCTTGTTTGCAAGCGTTCGTTAAGAGCAGTAGTTGGTGTCAATAACACATAGATGGATGAGTCTGGGCAATGATTTCTCCACATGAAAACGAGGTTTAATAGATGGATGTGGTTGCTGGTGAGCAGCAGAGGTGAAAGTGGACGTGCGTGGTCAGTTTTAATGAAGAGAGTAGCCTGAATAACAGCGGTATGAAGAAATGAATGGGCTCTTTGTTTAAAAAAACAGGAGGAAATCGTGAACTGTAGGTCCGATATAAGTGCACTAAACAAGTGGAAAAAGATATAATCTGTGCGCGCCCACACACACACACACACACACACACACACACACACCCTCATACATATAGTATGAACACACGCATACACTCAAATAAACATAAGTGTTCAGCAATAACTGTTAATATCAACAACTTGATTAATATTTTTGCACAATTAGTGACTAAGCAGTCCACCGTCAGGATTATTATTCCCTCCAAACAGTCCGTTCCCTTCATTTCCACCTTGAGCCGCGTTCTCCTCTTACAGCTACTGCAATATATTTTCCTTTCAGCCATAACTCTAGGCAGCCCTGCTTTACCTAAGGGACTACTGCATAACCCGCTATCTACAAACCTGAGGAGACTGCAATATGACTGGGTGGAACTGTATGTACATGAGGTACAGCCCTGAACACAGTGGGCTGGGCAAGACTGTCCAAGTTAATGTGGTCTTCAGCTTTCTTTCTCCACTCAATTCCCATAAAAGGCATTTATTAAAACAAACAAAAAGATTCATAATAATTTGGCAAATGCAGAGACCACAGGGGCATGAGTAGGACTAAATATTGTATCAATGTCAGTCTTCCTACAGAACGCCCTCTTAAAATTGGTCCTTCTTTCCTTCCTTTATAGCAGCAGCAGGACTGAAAACCACTGTCTTAATATATGTGTATACATATACATTTATATAATTAATTTGATTCATTTTGAAAAATAATGTCAAGTAGCTACGTACGATACCACTACCATTTCATATGGATGCTAATCACCAGAAACAACCTAGGAACCACAGGAAGATCTAGAAAGGCAGAACAAGACAGAGACAGAAGGATACATGTGGCAGCGCTCCTCCTCAAAGCTTTCCAACAAAAAGACCTTTAAGTAAGAGAAGAGAGGCAGAGAGGGAGAGAGGAACAATCAAGATTATAACAGAAAAAACCCATAGCCTCTCTAGAGCCATGATTTAATGTCTGTCCATTAATCCGATGGCAGGTCTGCACTGGAATGGCTCCATGTCTTGTTCTGCAGCGGGTTCGGTTACATTACAATCATTTCATGATATCTTCACTGAAGGGGTTGGCGAGAACTGTGTTGTTGTGGCATCCAGCTGTTTTGCACTGAAGACAGAGGTCATGGTTAGGTGAAAGTTCAAGGGTAGAGTTTTAGTACTCAGCGGCGTACTCCGTACCATGGAGGCCTCTGCACAGTAGTGTAAACTCCTTCACTATATCCTTCACCCTCCTCTTGTTCACTCGTTCTCTGCTTAAGAAAACAGTAGAAAGGGAGGCAGAGAAGAAACAATTACAGCGCATATGTAAACCTCTCCTAGGGTTAGGGTTAGGGTTAGACAGCTGCTTCTGTATCTGTGTGCAAACGTGTAGAAAACAGGATCAGTATTTTACAAACATTTGTTTCCAGACTCAGAGCAGAACTGGGACAAAAGTATGCTGCTCGTCTTCCCGGGTTCATCTACAGAAGGACCTAAAACTGTCCCAACTGGTTGCTATGGTGGAGTTTAAGTCTGTTTCAAAGGCTTGAGAAAAAAGTTCTCTTGGTCAATGTGACTGCTCTTCAAGTTGCTCTTGTTTGTGTTGTATTCACGTCATTGTATGGTGTGTGTTATATTTGTTTCATATGTTTATTGTCAGTGAGACTTTTAGCTGATAAATATAAGGGTTATATTATACATGTCGAGTGGTGTTACCTGAGAATCTGATGTGAAAAGTTGTCCTTCTGCTCGGTCGTGACCCGTGATGACGGGAATCCTGGAGGCTGCAGCGCCTCTTTCAACCACACAGCGAGGAGAGAGAAGCAATGCTTGTTCAGACAGAACAGCACTTCTGCAAACTGGTCCATCAGACTCCGAGACGCCCCACCCCCAATGCCCTGGAGAAAGCGGAGGAGGCATTTTACATCGGGGACTTAATTATGGTAAATGAGGAAGAAGAGTTTGGAGTGTAATAACACAGCAAACTGCAGGATCAGTGAAATGATGAAACATTTCGGTGGTGTGAATTGTGGTGCTTCTCACCTCCAGAACGGCCTGTACCAACAGCTTGCCGTCCTCCTGCACCACTCTGGCTAACGGAGGCACGTCTGAGCAGTGGGGTAATAGTTCAGTCTAAGGCAGGAACACAGAGAGAATCATCACATTTAAAGACAAATGACTCATTTCTAAACATGCCTGTATGGTTGAAGCTGTGCGAGTGTCTGTGCTTACAAAGAACAAGCACGTTGACTTGACAGTCGGAGCCTCGGGAAATTTGAGTGACAGAACTCCTAGAAGTGGGAGACAGAAACTACTGAAGGCTGGTGTCAAACATTTACAATTTGTACTTTGTACTAACAGGCACACATTTCACAGAACAGGCAGCAAGACACACAACAGTGTGTACGGGTGCACGGCTGTCTAAATCATGTGCAAACTTACCACAGCGGAACACCGCTTTCACGTCAAGGCTCTCAGACAAGAACAAATCGGGCTTCCGTTTGAGGGCCTAAGAGGCAGATAAAGGCATTAAACAGAGCACGTTTCTGTCGGCCCGACCCAATCGGTACTGCTTCACCACATTCCACTGCATAAGATCCTTCAAATTACAGGTATCAACAATACCCACTAAGCCTGGTAGCCAGATCTGACAGCAACACAGGCAAGAAGCCAGATCTGCCTACCAGGCTGCAATGCTCTCTCCGTCTGTTTACGAAGAACTATATGCAACCTCATACAGAGATCCTCCAATGCAGAAGTCAGCAGGTATAACAAATAAATTGCAAAAAATCAAACTTTGAAATCATTTAAAAACTTAAGTCAAACTAAAAGCAATGGTGGATTTGGCCTTGTTGCTTCAACTCAATTATTTCTCAAACATTACATTTCCTTGTTTTTGGTTGACTGGATTGAATATGCAACAGAAGTGTGTAAGTAATTAACATGTGCAGATAAAGAGAAAGACAACTCATCTCATAATAATGAACTCATTCAGGATGGAGGAGAGGAGAGAGGGAGAGAGGGAAAGGGAGAGATGAAGGTCAGATCTATCCAAAGATAGAAAACAAAGGAAGAAGAATGAAGACGAAAGACAAAAATATAAAACAGGAGAGCCATCAGCCAATTTGTCTGAACTGATTAATATTAGTTGAATATTAATTCATTTGGGCTTTGATTGGCTCTGGGCTGGAATGACTTCAGAGGAGGACTCAGCTTAGAGACTAACCAGTCACCTGAGACCACAATGCTGATACTCATGCTGCTGCAGCATCCTTCCCATGAGCGTCGCATCAACTAAAAGAATTCCTCTGTGGTTCTCAGTGTGTGTGTGTGTGTGTGTGTGTGTTTTGTTTTATTTTTTTTCCAGAGGAGGAAGTCTGCCCCGATGTTGACTTTAGAGAAAAAAGGGGAAAGATTTTGTCAAACTAAAGTGTGTCAAACGACGGGTTTTCATGCAGATGGCTTCAAACAAGGCCTCCTGGTCTTTTGTTCTAAAATGGTAATTAGTTAAGGGCTTATACATGATGAGAATTTAAGACATTTGAGGGTATGAAATCCTTCCAAAAAAACCCAGCTGACTGTTAAAAATGCACTGTCATCTTACTGACAGTAACTTGGCAGTTAAAACAGAACATCCTGCATATTTGTTAGAGGCCATTAAAAATCTCTGCTAATGTTTTGTTTGTTGATTAGCTGAATATAGTGTGAGCTTAAAAAAATAAGGATTCTGGGTGTTTTTCTTTAAAGTCCTGAGGACACGGTTTCTACAGGTACAAACTCGACATGAGTTCAGCGCTGTGTTTTTGTGGTGAGCTGACTGTTAGAATCAAAAGCGTTTGAGGAGAGACAAACGTCCCGTTTTCAAACATTCCCCTCGTGTGTTACATTCCACTGCCTCGCCTATGTAACAAAGAACAGAAAGGTGTACAGAGAAAGAGAGAGAGGAAGAAGAGGACAGAGAAACAGGTAAGAACTAGAAAAAGAGAAAGAGAGAAACCCAAAGTGAATGAAATAAGAAACCAAAAACACACCTGAGCTTGGAGTTGCATAAATGAATCAACAATATCAGGATGATCCCTGGGTCCTAAAATATAATAAAGATGAAACTTAAGAAATCATAAGAGAATAAGAATAATATACAAACAGCAACTTAATAGATTCAACAGTCATGTGGAAATAAAAGAGAACTCAAAAATATTTCATTGAAATAATTCACACGTGAGTAAGGAACGAAGGGGAGGGGGAGGTGGGGCATATGAAGCTTTGGCAGAGTCTTGGAAGAAGAGACCAACCAAAAACAAAACACAGGCAGAAGACAAAGACATGGGTCTGTTTGGAGAGAGAAACAGAAAGAAGTAACGAGAGAAAAAGAACAAACCTAAAAGAACAAAAGTGTGTTTGGAGTGGGAACCCAGGAGGCACCTCTGTTCCTGTTACAGCTTGGAGGAGAAAAAAAAAAAAAGGCACCAAACCTGAATGAACCCTTTTTTTATCTCCTTCCCATGAGGCGCCGTCGACATCAACATCATCAAATAACAAGCAAAACATTTCCTCTCATTTAAACAAGTGCTTCAGAGGAGAAGGTTACTATAAAGGGTCCATTCATCACTACTCAATAAGATCCCCTTTGCTTCAAATGAGAGCGCACACCATCAGTAGGAATCACACTTAAATGATAAAGATAGGTTCATATATATCACAGCCTCCCTTTATGCTGGACACAGACTACAGAACAGTTGATGCAGATTACACATCTCATGTAAAACCTGAAGAATCCACATTTCTGACTTTCTGCATCATTCCAACAGCGAAAGGCTGACATTGGATGGACTCCAACAACAATTTTTTTAAATAAAGCAAAACATGTAGTGAGCGCCCAGCTATGGCTTGTTCCCAGACTCCAAACAAAGTCTCCTGCTCGATACCCTCCTCCAGCCCTCAACCTCTTGAGAGAATCCAGGGATTATTCAAAGTGCTGTGATAGAGAGCCCAACTCTAATCCTTGTGCAACAGTGACTGCAGTCGTATCGAGCGGGCCCTCCCTGCTATGTTATATGTCAGACAACTGGAAAAAATATAAGTCTCTTTGCTGTGACTGTATCCTGTACTGATACTGATGTCTACTGATGACACCTGCTCAGAAAAGAAGAGTTTAGAGGAGGGAGGAGAGGCAGCCATTACTTAACCAGTCAAAATAGGAAAAGGAGAAGAAGAAGAAGAAGAAAATAAAAGGGACAACACAAAGGGAAGGGGAGTATCAGACAGACCTGGCAGCAATACTCAAAGCCACGTTTAATGAATGATGACGTCTCACTGGTGTCCGTTTTATGTTAAATCAATATTGCAACAGTAGCCCCAGGGTGACGCACATAAGGAAACGTCTGATCAATACTTGCACAGGTTTGTAAATGTTAAAGAATGAATAAATCAGAAAAAAGGAATAGAAAAAGACTAGGCTGACGAACAGAAACGTGGCAACATGCTGGCTTTATAAGTTCAGAGAAGATAGCAGTAATCTGAAAATGACTGAGTCAATGGTAAGTGGAGAAAAAGGTCTGTTTTTATGACTGGGTCCCTCCAACACACCAAACAGACCAAACTTTGTGGTTCCACTAACATTATTGAGTAATAAGAGCAAATGTCTAAAGGTCCACTGGGAGTCCAATGACCTCATTTTCCTTTTTATGCTCCCAGGCTGACCAGTTTTAGCAAAGTCTACAATGTGGCACCAGTATTCTTAGCAGGAAGCACCAATATAACAGACATTAAATGTGTTTATTCTTTCAAATTTGTTCACCACCTCTGCTAAACCAAAATATGATTTAGGACCTCTGTGAAATCAAATGTGATTAGAAATATCTACTGGGAAAAAGAGCAAGTGTGCACACATCCAGGCAAATTTCTTTAGGTGTCAGACAAAAAAATTAAAATAAAGAATAACGAATCACAATATATTGTGAAAATTCCCAAATTTAACTCCTAAGAAAGAGAAAACATGCTTTAAGAATTCACTTATTAATTTGGAGCCAAATAATGTGCAGACTTTCTCTCCTTTTCAGAAAAATGTCTTCCTGATTTTAACAGAAGCAGTCCACATTACTGACACTCCCGCCCCTGCAGGACCCCCTACCTTGCTGGAAGATGGACAGTGTTACCGAAGTAACCAGCTCAAACAGAGCCTTGATGGGTGGGAAGTGGTCTGTCTCACTGGCAAAGATATGCACCATCTGAAACAGCAGGTCCTCACATTAAAAATGATTTTACTTACATAAAACACGCTGGGTTACTGAAAGGAAAACAGACGGCAATATGAAGAGAACGCCTTTACAGGAAACAAACTAACCAGGCACTCTATTGGGCAGACCTTGCTAGTACTGGGTTGGACCCCCTGTTGCTGTCAGTACTGCCTTAATTCATTGTGACATAGACTCAACAAGGTGCTGGAAACATTCCTCATAGATTTTGGGCCATATTGACTTGATGTGCAACTTTGGTGAAACTATGCAAATTTTAGCCTCAAATTTCAGTTCTTAGCTGACAGGGAAACACCCGGTATGGTCTGCTTGCTGCTGCATCTGCTTCAAGGTTAAACAGATAAATGGATATTTCTCTCTTTTTTTTGGACCATTCTCTGTAAAACCTAGAGATAGTAGTGTGGGAAAAAATCCCAGTAGATCAGCAGTTTTTGAAATCCCAGTAGATCGGACTAGCTCATCTGGCAACAACTACGCAACATTCAAAGTCACTTAGATCAGCATTTGTCCCCCGTTACGACGCTCGGTTTGAACTTTAGCAGGTCATGTTGACCATCTCTGCATACATGAGAGAGAGTGTGAGAGATTGTTTATATATTTTGGAAAGCAAGCACATTTTCTTATATTTTCTCTTTTCACTGTAACCCAGGGGAGAGAACGAAAGGTTCTGTAATAAGTTGCTTTTTTTAAATTCTTCCAATATTTCTGGATGTTTCTCATCTGGCTTATTTAACACTTGTTTACGGAGTGGAAAATGGTGACATTCACACTTTCAGCTGGACTTGGGATTGAGTAATTTGGCTACACCTCTATGAATAATGGTCTGTCTTCGTTTCACACTGCGGTGAAAGCGTCCCTTCAGCTACCTGAAATTTTCATCATGCACATACACAAATGTAAGAATGGTCATACAAATGGCCAAAAATCCCCCAAAAAACAAATCAGGTTTTCTCAGCTGAAATCCGCCTGCTGAAAACTTTAGCTGGGGAAAAAAAAAAGCTGCTGCAAACAACATAAAAAGCTTCTAGATAGCTTCATGTAAATAAATGCACCAGATTTTTGTTTAAAAATGCAATAAAACCCCACACATTTGTTTGATGTTATAAATATCACTAAACAATCAGTAACTGCTTCTAATAGCTTTATAATTACGGTCCCTGCTTAACCTTCTGAAGGAAAATGCAATCAGTGATAATTCAAGAGCACAACATTTTTTTTACACATTTTTATATATAAATAATGTGTTTTTAAGTTAATAGGTCACATAAACCCTACTAGAAAATCTAGTCATGATTAAATACTGCAACTCTGGATAAAGACTTATTCAGCATCCTCATTAACCTTGGACTTGCTGTTGCATAGCTCTTTAAAGCCTACACTTTAACAAAGCATTAAAATCCTTCTGCCTGTAACCACAGCAAGGAAATGAAAAGATACTAGTTTATGTTTATGTGCACGTGTACAAAGGTGTGTATGTGCGTACCTGTCGGGTGAGGTCAAGGGCTGAAGCCTGGGGAATTGTACTGTACATCTGCCCAAGCATCTCACTCAGCTGAGAAACCATGGGAGCAAACTCATGGAGGAGAGTCTTCACTGACTTCTCAAAGATGGCACACACCGCCTGAAGGACAGGACAAGATAGAATATGGGCAAACTGTTAAAGAAAAAGTAATAGTCTCAGAGTATGCGGTACACAGCTTAGCAACTCACCTCTACAACCTGTGAGTCATTGAGCCACTTGCTGAGTACCGTCTGTATGAGAGCAAAAACTTGTTGCAAAACAACCACAACCTGAAACGCACAAAGACCAGCAAGTTAAACAAAATAAACTTTTGTTAAAGAACATTATACATGGATTCAAACTGTTATATATTTAAACAGTCATAATAAAATAAATGTTCCCAATACAAACAAAGGCAGTAGATATTTTATGAAAGTTTGACCTTATTTGACCTTGAAGAAGAGGTCAAAGGTCAACAGTAACACGTTTAGAGCCCCATTTCTTATACACCTATATGTTGACAAACAATGGCAGTAAGAAACTGTTTTAAATAACTCTGTCAATCTACTGACCTTGAAGGAGAGGTCATAGGTCAAATGTGATATTTAAAATCTTTATATGGTACTTTCTATACGTTGAATCATAGTTTCTAAGTTAAAAGGCTTTTTTCAGTTTTCGACCGATATTCATTAAGCTGACCCTGAAGACCTCGGTCGATGTAAGCCGAACTCTAATGGATTGTTAACATGACCTCACTCGACACCCCTGCAAAGTTTTATCAGAATTCAGTCAAAACTTTTCAAGCTATTGTATTTACAGACAGCGAGACACGCATGCAAACGCTACCAACAACATAACCTCCTCCTCCTCGGAGGAGGTAATAAGAAAAAGTACATTTACATTTAAACATGGATGATGCCTGTTCAGAACTACTAACCACTGCGTTCTGCTGGCCACCCTCACAGCTGATTTATACTTATTTATAGAGCCTACAGCGTAACCTATGTAAGTGGCCAACACTGTTACCCGCATTCATACTTTTAAGTGGGGTTTTATGTTAAGCACCTTGTGGTCATGTCCCGTTGTTTTATATGCACTGCCCGCCATGATAGAAACAAATAAAATGCTGGGACTTTTTCCATCCTGGGTCCCCATCCCACTCTTTTTTTTCCCCTCCAGGAATCTGCTGACATATGTGAGTCATTATATCTAAGCTATGATTGTCATTCTCTCACTGACAAACTCAAAAAGTTTTCAGTGGCGGAGACAGCAGGGGGTTGGGTTGTGGAGAATTAAAGTCAAAGAGCCAGTCTCACTACTTTTGATGTCTACCTAACGAGAGTGTGCCATGTTAGAAAGCTGTAAAATGTACGCTCTCTATGTTTAAATCAGCTAATGCCTGACAAACACAGATTCAGCCCATTGATGACAACCAGAGAAACTGTTCATTCACACAACACTTCTAATTAAAGCGATGACGGTGTGCTGTGACTGACCGGGTTTGGTCCTGGTGGAGGTGGGACTGTTTTGACAGGTGGTGCTGAGCCTTCCGCTGACTCGTCATCCTGCTTGCTAATGTCAAGCGTAGTGAACAGGTTGGAGAGCAGCCCCAGGATGTGGATGATTGCTAACTTATTAGAAGGATTAGGCTGAAAGAACAACAAAAAAGAGAAACTGATTACTTTTAATTGGGTATTTGCTTGTTTACAACAACAGATCCAGACTCATTAAGAGTATTAGTGTCAGCCTTGAAATATAACTGCTAAAATATTTAAGGCACAAACAAAACAAGACATGCTTCCACAATTTCACTTGTGAAATAAACAGTTTTGAAAATGGATGAAAGGTATCAACAATTCAAGAAGGTCAGACGCAGTGCTGATAAATTCAACACTAATAAATGCAGTGTTCTTCATTTAATATTTATAATTAAACTGTTACATTACCATATTCTCAGCTACAATTGCAAATTAAAATGCCTGTCAATAAAAAAAGATTATGACCTGTTTTCATACCAGCTTTCTCACAGGCATCACCCACACCACCCGTACAAAGATACCTAGCACAAACACACCTCCCCAGGTAAAAACGTCAGGTGAGGTTTCACAGGCACTGGTTAATCATTGCCTTTTCTTTGTGGCGATGTAACGCAGCCAAATGAGAGCAAAGAGGACAAAGATGTAGCTGCCACACCCTTTAACAGACACATCTTTTATGTCTCCCTCAAATCCTTTGACAGTGCAGTGCTAATCCTGCAGCAACTGCAACTGAACTACAGTTCATGGGCAAATGCTACTCAACAGCCCCCGAGTGCAGCCGTTAGTTATTTTTTATCCCCATTAGATGTCATGGTCATTCACCCCTGATGTAATGCAACCCGGAGGTCTCCCCACTAGGTGCCACTATTTGTCTGGCACCAGACGCTCCACCTGATTTCCTAGTCTGATGTAATGCCGATACATCAAAAAGCAAGACAGAAAACAATAAGAAAGGGAGGAAGTGAGGATGGATAAGACATGGTGTGGGAGGTGAGACGGGGACAAAAACAGACATAGAACTGAAAAGCTTAAACTAAACTGACATCTCTATTCAGCCCATCCAGGGTGTGTGCTGATGATGAGACAAGAGATCTGGAGAAAACCTGCTCTGTTCCACAAACAGTAAATATCAGACTATTTTTAGATAGGAACAGCTCCATATTTGTACTATCCAACGTGACAGTTTATTAGATGTGACATTTAAACAGAGTCATGAATTTTCTTTGCCTGACTGCATGCTCACACCCATGAAAGCATGACCTACTGTAAGTACATTCATGTGGGCAATTTTGATTTTCTGAACTCTGCTTTTATTCTGCTCTAGTGTGTATGTTTGCATGAGTAAGAGAAAGAGTGTCTTTGCTACTTCCACGTGAGTCACTTGCCCATGGTGCAGGGTCAAATCCAATCTGGTCCCGCAGAGATATGTTCCACTGCAGTGACACCACACAGACACAAAGGCCTGTTCCTATTGGCCCGAGTCCAACTGTGCCTGCTCTGTGTTTGTGCGTGTGCTCTTTCACGTTGGGTTGTGTACGTACCGTCTCATCTGCTAGTTTCTCCAGTTGCTGAATGTAGGGGGTTATGAGAGAGTGAAGGTTTCTTAAGATGTCTTCCACAGGGAGAGCGGAGAGCAGGAAGCCGAGAGCCTGCATGAGCCACATGCACTGACTTGTCTGCAAGAGGAAGCAGTCGCAGGTTTAACTTCAGTTGCAGCAGGCTTTAAATCATTAAAAAGGTCTACACAGATACAACAAACAGATTGTTGCACAACTCATCAACTTCAGACTACAGTCTGCAAACATGTCACATAATCCTTTCACAGCATTCCTCATTTAATTGTCACTTCTGAGTGCCAGGACAGAAACAGAGAGTCAATGTGACACAGCAAATACTGACCTTGTGTATCTGCTTTATAAGCACCTCCTTTGACAGGAAAAAAAAAAAGAAGAGAGAATGAGGGCTGAATTATTCTGAGAGCTCAACAAAAACATCTCAAAATAGAAATAAGAACTCCAAAATAATACAATTGAACTCAGTTCAAAGTATAAATGTTATTTCTGGAAAACAAGAACATCACAAAAGTCTGCAACACATCCGACTTCAAAATGAAGAAAGAAGCAGCTGGACTATCAAATTCTTAAATATTTTATCACAAGCATGTGATATCCACATACCTGTGAGACAGCGACTATGTTGGTTGCGTATGGTGGTAGGTCATATTTGCATTCCCTACAGATTTTCTTGAGCGTTGACACAGAAGACACAGAAAGGTCTGGGTTTCCTAAAGCTTGTAGCACCAAGGGAAGGACACTGCTAAGCATCACTGGGTGGTCTGCCAACCATTCAGCCAGAGCACCTACAGTTCAAATACAGAAAAAACAAACCGTTTGTGTGTTTCTCTTTATGCACCACACTACTCCTATCACACAATCTGTATCATCTTACCTATTGTGAACATCACTGTGTCTGCTAACTGCACATTGTTGATGTTAATTCTGGGGATGAGACCTATCAAGCCCGGGATAACGTCAGAGTAATTCACATCTATCGTCTCTGCTATGGACTGGAAGCCATACAGCAAAGCTTCTGTGTGCTGGAGGAGGACGATGAAGCGTATCAGTGTATTTGTGTGCAAAATAAGAAAGATGATGCAATTTCATAAGCTTAAGGCGTGAAGAAAAAAACATTATTTTAAAAAAAGCCTGGAAGGGGAAAATGACTCAAAGCTGAAATTGAAAATGCTTTGGTTAAGTTTTGCCAATACACATATTCTACTTCTCTTTCGGTTAGATAAGTATGCTGGTGCTAGTGTTGGGGAAAAAAAAAAAAAGATATCTGGCATGACACATTTTCAGTCCAAGCTTCTGTGCAACACTGAAACAAACAGAAAATAGCTCCGATTGCTTCTTTGCTTGTTTATGTGTATATGTCTCACCCACCTGCCATGATGTAGGCTGCTCTGCATTAGTCAACAATCTTCCCAGTTTGTCATACAGGTTACTCAGCAGCTCGGCTCCCAGCATTTCATACACATACATGAGTGTGTCTGAGATATCCACCCTGAGGGACAGACGTGCACAGACAGACACTTTAGGGGCACACAGTCTAGAAACCTTATCTGCTGATCTGTTTACAAGACGGGGTTTGCCCTCTCAGCTGTCAGATCAGCGAGAGTACATTAGAGAAAAACACGCTCGTTTGTTGACCAATCATCATGTCAGTGAGTAATTTCTGAAACTCTCAGACCATCACTGAAACACCTGCACAAAACAGCAGTGGTACAAATGGGCTTGTACAATACAGAGACAGGTTGATGTACACACACACACACACACACACACGCACACACACGCACACACACACCTACCTGTAGATTCGGAATTGCTCTTTTTCATCTGAGGACCAGGATGCGTACTCCTGGTCAGAGGGGAACTGTGCTTTGTGCAGCAGGACATCTACCAACTGAAAATACACTGGCCTGTAGACCTGCAGATACACGGCCTGCTTGTCCGACTCAAACGACATGATCTCATCCTGAGATGAAAGACATGAAGAAAAATGTAATAACATAAAATGACTGAAATACCTTTTTAAATTACACAGTGTTTACGAAAATTAAAAAAAGAATCCATTAACCAATACTGGTGTACGTTTGAGATTTTACAATAATAAACACAATTATCTAAGCTCTGCAATTAGCCATAAACCACAAAACTGATAAGATAGACGATAAAGGCCAACATATTTAGACAAGCTGACATTATTTGATAAAAAATTGGAGACAAAGATTTATGAGAGCCCAACAAAGAGTATATTTGTGCAACAGGATGTGCAGAAAGAGATACGGACATGGACCAAAGTGTTGGTACCCTTCTGTTGAAGAGAGAAAAACCCACAGTGACCACCGAAATACTTGAAACTGACAAAAGTAATAATCAATAAAAAATTACTGAAAATTAACTTGTGAAAAGCACACATTGCTTTTGAATTGTGGTTCAACAGAATTATTCATTCTAATTAACTAATGAAACTGGCCTGGACAAAAACGATGGTACCCCTGGGAAAGATGGGGACATGTTAAACTGAGGCGTGTCCTGAAATTAGCGTCACAGGTGTCTTCTAAGTTGAAATGAAAAATCATCACTGTGCTGTTTGGTAGTTGGTGGAGTTTTCTTTAACAGAACGGTCCCAACAGTT
The DNA here is from genome assembly GCA_034780415.1 of Cichlasoma orientale. Lineage (NCBI taxonomy): Eukaryota > Metazoa > Chordata > Actinopteri > Cichliformes > Cichlidae > Cichlasoma > Cichlasoma orientale. The sequence continues at coordinate 16,327 of JAVDPK010050433.1, forward strand.
TGGTCCATGTCTGTATGTTGTCATGACGCCTGTTTAAAGCAAGTGGCTTTAAAGTTTTGTTATACTATAGCAGAGGTAACAAAACTTTATGTATGAGCTGGTTTTATAATGCCCTAAAAAAATAAGACTAGGAGAAACAACTGGACTAACTGATTATAGACTGACCTTATATTTTTTTTATATTTTTATTTGACCTTTATTTAACCAGGAAGAAAAACACTCAAGTGTGTCCTGGGCATGGCGAGTATACACAGAAACAGAAACCAGCCATACAAATCTTTCTCATACTTTTATATACTGTATTACTCTAACCTTGAGTTACAGATCTGACTTTAACACCTCTTACTTGTAATGTGTACCAAAAGGTGAGTGTGAGGGAGCTGGTGGTCTCATTGACTGGGTAGTGGCCGGGGATGCCTGTACAAAACATGATCATGTTGACTAAAGCCAAGAAGCTCTGCCAGTGATCCACCTGCTCCAACAGAGTCCTGGGGGGGAGGGAGGGAGGGAGGGGGAGAGAAAAGCATAATTTGGCAGGTGCACAGTCCAGTTGGTACACATTGAAACTAGAACACTCCTCTCTTTAAACACAACACATGAAACGCTGACAGTGTAACGTCAGCTTCTTGCTTTACTTTTACACACACTAGGCTCAGTAACAAACCTGTTTTATCTTAATTGCTTTTTTTCCCTTCCAAAGTAGCAAGACGTTTTTCTCTCAATAACTTTGTAAAGACTTTCAAAGACCATCGTTTTGTGACTCCAATGCACTGAACACCCATGAAAATGAATATTAGTCCACCATTGTTATGGCAGCTGTTTTTGTAGGTAGAACTTTATAAAAACAAAGTGGTGATGTTATGTCTCAGCTGTCTCCATCTTTCTTTTCTGTTCCCTGCCTTTGTCAGAGACGCACGTCTGCGTGACAGCACCGAAACAGACACACAAAGCAGTCACCGTGCACATGATGAGGCCTAAATATAAAAACTGCAGATGAAGCCTGCTCTTTGCTTCCAAAAATTCAGCAATGCTGCACCTTCCTGCATGATCGTGTTGAGGGTGGATGTGAAACATTTCTTATTTCTCCAATTGAGTGTTTTTTTTTTTTGCTGCTCCTGCTCTTCATTTACTTTCTAGGTTGCTTGACCGCCACCACTTGCTTTCTTCTCACTGTCTCAATTCCAGTGCTTCTCTAGACTTTATCAGTGGTCTAATAAAGTTACTTGCACTTTATCCTTTTTTTTAGTTTTATCTGTCGTCTCTATTCACTTTGTTCTGCTGTTCTTCATCTGGCTAATTCTGGGGTTTTTTAAAAAGCCATTTGTTTTGGTTGTCTTCACAGAATCTAACTAAATTCATGCGCTGCCTAAGAGTTTTTCAGGGACATTCAGAAGTCCCTTCCCCCCCTGGGTAGGTACAACCTTTCCCCCAAAAAACATCCCTGAAAGAAGTCCAGCAGGGATCCACCCACGGTGTAAACACATAAAGGTGAAGCCCACCCAAAAAAAAGAACACCTGATATTTCCTGCAACCTAATAAGGTAGTGCTATTTTCTTTATGATTACTTTTAAAATTTCAAGGCCAAGTAACATTTTAAAATGTTCATAGTAACAATATTGACCAAAATACCATATTATTAAATATTTCTTAATATGTTTATACTATAACAAACACACACATACACACCTGGAGTGGTTTTCTCCCAGTGTGACAGCGATGCGGCAGATACCATGGCAGGTTTCCATTTCTCCGTTCTGAACAGCCTCTCTGAGCTGCTCCTGGAGTGCCAGCACTTGAGGGACCAGTTTCAACAAAGTGTTCACATATCTACAAGCCATCAACACAAACAAATACAAAGAAAATCAAGAATCTGTATTTATGAGACTGCTACATTTAATAAAAATGAGTTTAAAAAAAAATACAGTCGATGAGATCATGGGATGCAAGGCCAAGGAATCTCAACCGGTGAATATCAACCTGACTCACACTGCTCACAGCTAGGTTGATGTATTTATTGCTCCTTTCCAAGACAAGTGTTTATTTCAAATCAAATCTCAGTCCAACCTCTGATCTAGCACACCCACCGTAAAAATCCCACCAGAAAATCTATTCAAAGCTCATTCTCACAGCTTCACTGCTGTCAAATGTGATCCTGTCTTCTTCCTGCTGTCTCAGCCATTTATAATTTCCTCAATCTGGCTAAAATACACACATGTGTTGACACACATACAAACACGTGCACATACACACACACACACACACACACACACACACACACACACACACACACACACACACACACACACACACTCCCCTCAGATCTGCTCATGTGATCACAACAGACAACATCAGTTCTCCTGTCCTCTTTAATGACAGCAAGAAAAGGAGTGACATTTGGAGATGAAGGGCCCCTGAATGTCAACTAGAAGATTATGTGCATGAGTGAATGATATACATGTAAACCGTATTATGTGTGTGTGTGCGTGTGTGTACAAGTCCCATTGGGTTTTTGTGGTATACAGCCTGTGCTTCATCTTTTACGAGAAAGTCAATACGGAGGTTGGTTCAGGTCAATGAATATTTATCAAAGCAAGGTTGTGAGACTATACCAGCATTTTTAATGTGTTTTTTTTTTTTACTTTTAATCTAAAAAAAAAAAAGAAAGAAGAAGACTACATACTCAGAAACATAAGTAACATTTCTAACTTATCGACAGTATAAATCATAAATCTATAAAAATAGAAAAATCCTCACAAGAGAAATTGGAACCAGATAGTCTTGGAAAATTTTGGCTAGTTAAAATAGTTAAAATGGATGGTTAATTTTCTGTGTATTGATTAACTATGTGTTTCAGTGGTAATTTCATCCCAGCCCAACAGCAGCAGCCACAGGAGAAAAAAACCAAACCAAACGAAGCACTGATGCACCTTCTGCTCTGCAGGTTAAATGTATCCCGTTCTGCAGTCCTAGGAAGGATTTATTATTCTAATTTGCCTCAGACCCTCTTATGGGCTGAGCAGATGCTTCTATGGTCCTGCACTATGAAGTCAAGTCCCCTATTCAGCTGCCCACGCTGATTCAGCCTTTTCTTCATAGAGCTCCACCCTGCAGCGATGTGATATGTATGAATGTGGCCTCCATCTAATAATCTCATACCTGTACACCAATTGGTCTACATCCTATGTGTTTGGCTCTCTGAGTAATGCTGTGAGAGCAGCACCGGGAACTGCACTTAACCTAAGTGACGCTCTGTGTGTGTGTGATGCGCGCGCATGTGTATGTGTGTGTACGTGTGTGTGTGTGCTTGCGTGTGCATGCATGTGACTGGTAGACTGCACTCATGCACTCAGAAGATCATTCATTTTTAATAAGGTGCTTTGCAAATGCAGGTCATGCACTTTTAGCTCAGAAAAAGAAGGCTTGGTGTGCATGTCATGTGATTAAAAGGGCAGAATGAATTTGTATGCATTTCCCCATTTCCTTTATAAGAGATGACATTCTGGAGATTCCTCTGAGACAGCCTGCTGCAATATCCTCTCCACTAGCTTATAGTTATCTATCGTCTTCTCTTTAGCTCCTGCCCTGATGTGTACACGTTCTGTCTCCTTCGTGACTCCTCCTTCATTCTCTCGCGCTCTCATTCCAGCTCCTCCCTCCCCCCCAACGTCCCTCTCCCCACCTCTGATCCCCTCTGCAATTACTGCAACACTCTGAGACAGGGGAAATGGGTTGCTTGGCAACAGGATGCAGCTGGACCAATAGCATCCCCCCAAATGAGTTGACTGTAATGTGTTTAAACAGAAAGAGAGAACAAGAGACAGGGAGGAGGGCTTAGTGCTGATGAGAGATGAGAAAGGGGAAAGGAAGAGCACAAAGAATCAGAGGTAGAGTGGGAGAAAAGATGAAACAGAATAAACAAAAGCAATTGTAGAGGATGGAAATAAAATGTGGGCTTTGACTGTCTTTCAAGGGATAATGGAAAAACCTTATGATGGTCTTATGTTTCCTTTTCTTTCATTCATTAATGCACACATTATAATATTTTATGTAGCTACTCCAGCCTTATTATTAAACAATGGACAAACAAAAACAGCAGACATGTGTCCTACATGATGCCTGGAAAGGTTTATTATCAACAATGGAAAAAGAGAGAGAGAACGAAAACATACTGACACTGAAAAAAGGGAACAGGAAATAAAATGCAATTTAGAAAAGAAATCATAAGGATCACATCTGTAACAGTCTTTCCTAGGAACCTGGAAACACTTGTTTTATGCTGTGTGTCATGTTGAGACTGAAGATGTTCTACCTGTAACTCCACTGTCATTAATTGTCCTCCTACCATCTGGTAGGCATAATGTCGGGGTGTTTAAAGCAGCAACTTCACACGTCCAACCCCCTCTGTCTCTGTAGCAGTGCAGAGGTATGGAGGATGAAGTCTTTTATCTTTGCACACTTTTCACACCTTCCCCTGCCCTCCCCTGTCTCTTAGCATCCTTTCTTCTCGTTGCATCGTCGC